>CAJHQP010002320.1:0-88906 GCA_905132765.1 Moricandia arvensis | reverse complement strand
CACTACAAGAAAGAAGGGGATTCCCGACGGACATTCCGACGGAGAGCGCGGCCATCGGAATATACCGACGACATTCCGACGGCTACCTGACGAAAATGGTAATTTTTTTTTCGTCAGAATTTCGTCAAAAAAACCCGACGAAATTTCCGACAACATCTCTTCCGTCGGGATATACCGACAGAAATCCGACGAAATCTTGACGATTTTTGTTACCGTTGGACAGGATCGGGAATCCGTCAGAATTCCGTCAGTAATTCCCGACGGAAACTGGCTCCGTCAGGAATTCGTCTGAAAAATACCGACGGATTCCCGATAATTTGAGGTTTCAAAATGAAATTAGGACGGTCGTTCGGGAATCCGTCGGGAATTCCCAACAGACACATGCAAGTCCGTCGGGAATCCGTCGGTAATTCCCGATGGATTTCCGACGGCCGTCTAATTTCATTGAGTAAATGCCTAATTTTGTCATTTTTTGGATACGGAAAATGTCGAAATGACACTTCTTAAGTGTGTAATAGGATATTTATTCACAAGGAATGAAATTTTCATCTAAAAAATTATAACGAAGAACATCGACATATTCTTTATATATCACCTTAACACTTATACATTTAAAGATATACATTGCGGAAATCTACTTTCACAATAAGTGCTTTGTGTAATCGGTATTATTTTAAATATTTTAATGGTTATAGTCCCTCTAAATCATTAATATACAGAGATTATCATATAATGAAGTTATCCACAATATTATGAAACCCCAAAACTATAAAATGCCAAAAGCCGTCGGAAATTCGTCGGGAATTCCCGACGGATTTCTGACGGAAACGTAAAAAAAAATTGTAAAGCAAATAATATGTCCTTACCGTCGGGAATTCGTCGGGAATTCCTGACGGATTTCCGACGAAAAAGTTAAAAAAAATTGTAAAGCAAATAATATGTCCTTTCCGTCGGGAATTCGTCAGGAATTCCCGATGGATTTCCGACGGAAAAGTTAAAAAAAATTGTAAAGCAAATAATATGTCATTTCCGTCGGGAATCCGTCGGGAATTCCCGACGGATTCCCGACGGAAAGGACATATTATTTGCTTTGGGACTTGTCAGCCTCGCGAAGTACAATATCCCGACAAACTCCCGACGGCTTTTTTACCGACGGACACTATTTGGTCAGAATGTCGTCGGGAATTTGGTTTACCGGGAACAAAAAAAATTGAATTTTAAATAAAAAAAAAACCGACGGAATCCCGACGGCACTTATCCTCGGTTTTGTTTTAATTATATTTTCCTCTTTCTTCTTCCTTCTCCATTTCTCTTCTCTTCCTCTCGGGTCTCTTCTTCTTCTCCGCGATTTCTTCTTCTCCGCGATTTCTTCTTCTTTTCTCTCCGATTTCGACTCAAAATCCCCCAAATCTCTCATACTTCTATCCCAAATCATGTAAGTATCTAATCCCTCTTCTTATTAGTTGTTTTTTGAGGATTTGGAAGTTAGGTTTAGCGATTTTAGGTTTCAAATTTAGGGTCTTTGGTTAGAATGGATAGTTTTAGGAATTAGATCTTAGATTTGTGTTGTTAGGTTGTGATTTACATTAGTTTTTATTGTGTTTTTGTGAATGTTAGTTTATTTTCTTGTTTTTGGAATTTTAAAGTTAAAATATTTATATAAATTTTTTTTAAAAAAAACGTTTCTTATACTTATACATATATATATATATATATATATATATATATATATATATATATATATATATTTAAAAACGTTTTCTAATAATTATATATATTTAAAACATTTTTTAAAAATGTTTTCTAATAATTATACATATTTTAAAACATTTTTAAAAAGGTTAGTTGTATTTATAAAAAAAGGTTTATATAACATTTTTTAAAAACGTTTCCTAATAATTATACATATTTTAAAATATTTTTAAAAAGGTTATTTGTATTTATTAAAAAAGGTTTATATAACATTTTAAAATATTTTTTAAAACGTTTTCTAATAATTATACATATTTTAAAACATTTTTAGAAAGATTATTTATATTTATAAAAAAGGTTTGTATAACATTTTAAAACATTTTTTAAAAATGTTTTCTAATAATTATATATTTTTTAAAAATGGTATTTGTATTTATAGATGGCACAACAATCGGCTCAAATGGAGCAACAGTCGGCTGAGATGACGGCATATCGAGAGGAGATGGCGGAGACAAGGAGGTTAAATCAGAAACTTATGAAGAGGATGAAAGACATATTTCTAGAAGGTTTTAGTGTTTTTTTTTAAATTATGAACTTTTTGAATGTTTTTTTTTATTTTGTAAAACTTTAAAATTTCTATAATATATTTTGTTTAAATTTCTATATTTACATTTTAATATTTTTAAATATTTCAATTAAATAAATTTAAAAACTAAAATATTAAAAAACAATTTTTAAATTCAAATCCGGAAATTCCCGACGGCCTTCCGAAGGCGTTCGTCCGTCGGGAATTTCCGACGGCTTTTGTCCGTCGGGAATTTCCGACGGCTTTGGTCCGTCGGGAATTTCCGACGGCTTTCGTCCGTCGGTAATTTCCGACGGTGTTTGTCCGTCGGGAATTTCCGACGGCTTTCTTTTCTGTCGGAAGGCCGTCGGGAATTTCCGACGGATTCCCGACGACATTTGAGTTTCTGACGAAACCATACCGACGGTCATCTTCGTCGGAAATTCGTCGGGAATGGCCTTTCCCGACAAAATTCTGACGAAAATGGCCGTCGGTATTGCGGCAGCATCTTGTAGTGAATTTAGGTTAAGTATTAGGTTTATGTATACTTAAGCAAGCAAGATCATACGGCCAGAGGATGCATTCAATATGTATAATATGCATCTTATATTTTCAGATTTATTCGATCTTAGTGATGTGAATTTATATGATGTAAGAATAGGGGTGATGCGAGTAGGAAAAACCGGCAATACTATTACATCCAAGGCCATACGGCCATATTCTTACAAACAAGTCTAGGATCTTAGCATGTAGAAATCGGTTATAAACAAACAAGTCTATCAACCTAACTTTCAAGTTAAGGCCACACGGCCATGTCATACAAGTCTATCAATCTAGAATACAAGACAAGATTACTCGGCCATAACATGCTATCATGCGATTTGGTTTTAGGTCGGATCCTTAATACAAGTCCAAATTCGGGTTGCATGTTAGATAGATCATGATTTATTCTAACAACCTAACACACACTCAATCTAATTACCTTAGCATTCAAGATTATCAAAGATCATGTAACTTAACCGGTTTCTAAGAACTCATTAAGATTTTAGGGTTTCAACCTTTAATTAGTTAAGTATTCGAGATTGCATGTTCTTTACAATTTGTAAAACAATGAATCACAAGTCTATCAATCCTAATAAAGTAAGCAATGATCACATTATGTATGGTATTAAGTTTAAACAATAAAAAAAAAACGAAATCATAAACCTAGTGAAACTAGGATTACCCGGATTAGGGTTTTACTTTCTCTCTCTGGGATGATATTATATGCCGGTTTCAATTAGGCTTTTTAAACTTTATAGTTAATAGGTTTATAAATTATAAACCTAAGCCAAATTGGATTAAGGATTAGAGGATTTCGAAAAATTAAGGTTTTGCAAACCTATAGTTAGTAGGTTTTCGAAATTAGGGTTTATAAGTATATCGATTTGAATGATTGATTTTTAGAACTTATATCAACCGATTTTGATTTATAGAATTAGGGTTTTGAATCTAATCCCTTTAGGTAGCTTCAGATCTTTAATAACAATGATTTAAAACTTTATAACTTTAGGTTAAAGATCATATGAAAATCGGTTTAGAATTTAGGGTTCTTAATCGATATGAATACTTGTTTAGATCTTGTTAGGTTTTGATTCATATTAACTTAGTTTATTAACAACCTAACCATCAGATCTAATTATATCATGTTTTATGGTTCCATAGTTGATTAACTTCATATTCGAATGGGTTTAACAATCAACTTTAAACTGTATGAAATCGTAACAATATAAACATAGCTTTTAGGGTTCTTATGCGGTTTACCTTCAAGCACCTTTAGATCTGAATGGACCTTCTATGAATCACGAGCTACAAGTTTCTTAGGGACTCTTCTGAATCCGCAAGTTGGGTGTTCTTCGTGATTGGTGTTTGATCCGGCGAGAACTTTGAACTTTGAACCTCCTTTTGATTGTTATTGAACCGCGAGAACAAAGACTATCGTGGAGGCCGAGATGAGAGAGAGGACGTCTGGTGATTAGGGTTTCTGGAGCTTAACTCGTGCTGATAACGTGTTGTGGAAGGATGTGTATTATTCTCATTCATATCTCTCTATTTATACATGGAGTAGACCGTCATATAGATCTAGATAAACACTATCTCGAAGACAGAGATAACTACAAGGAATGAGATAACTATTATCGTCAACCATCTAGATAATCCTTAACATGTTCATGGTTATTTAATCTCTTCTTTATTTAATTAATACTATTTTCAAACAGTATTCTCGTGTGTGTTTTTTTGTCATGAGAGCGTTTTTAGTGCAGTTTATGAAATTTATTCAGTCAATTACTATTGTTATATTTAAGATTCAATAATATTATAACAAAAAATATATACAAATATCTTTATGCTATGAAAATTATACAAACAATTAACAGTTTCAAAAGCTTGATATCTTTGGAGGCAATGCAACATTAACATTGAGTTTTCGTTGATATAAAAATTATTTCACCAATGTTTATTTTTAACATTGTTACATTAATTTCATCTCATTGTTTACAAAGTTTTGATGATCATATCTCTCTTTTCATGTAGTAGTATAAATCTAAATACTAAATTATATAAGTTTTTAACATAAAAGAATATTTCATAAACTATAATATTTTAACTTTGTGAGTGAAAATAAAACGAGAATGTTAGGACAAACATATCAAATACAAAGTAATTGCAAAACTTATTTATAGATTCATCGATTTTATGATGAGTTTTTCTTTATGTTCGAAAACTAAGATGATTATGGAAAAGATTTGGAGAGCATTTGTGACCTCACGATTTTAGTGGGAATAGTAATTAGTTTGTAGTTTATCCATACTAACATCATTACTAGACATATCTGGAAAAGCATCCTCTATGATTACAACCTTCAAATAATTGAGCTATAAAGCTTAGCAAACATATTTTTGTAATTCTTTTTGATAATTATCTTGACAAATCCGTCTAAAATATTAATTAGGAAAGTGGATCCTATTCTTATATACTGAAGAATCCAAACTCTACCAGCAAAAAAAAAATCATCTCAAATCATTGAATTTTATTTGTTTATTTATTTGTTAGTTCGTTCGTAATATAAAGTTATTTAATTATTTTGGAGGTAAAATTGAAAACCCTGCAATTTTGGAAGAGGGAGAAACAAATTATAAGGTTCAAATGATCAAATCTTAAATTTTAGAAAATAATTTATTAGATTAACAAAGAACTCTTTTTTAATCTAAATATTCAGCACAATCAAATTTCAAAAATAGTTTATAATAGCGAAAATAAATTAGCACACGTGAATTCTTGTAAGATAAATAAAAGAGAAATACCCTAAGATAACCCTAAAAAAGTTTTTGTCACAAAAATAGCATTTAAGGAAAAAATGACTAAAATAACCTTTATTAAAAGGTTAACAAAATGACTAATATACATTTATATCCATTGGGTTAAATAATCTAGACTTAGGGTTTAGAGTTACAGGGTGGGGTTTTTGGGGTGAGGTTTAAAATTAAAAAAAAATAATATAAAAATTAACTTTTTAAAAATAAGAAAATATTAGTTTTGTCATTTTTGTTTTTAAAAGCTATATTTGTGACAAAAACTTCAAAAACAATTAACTGAGAGATTTGCCCTAAATAAAATGATCTATTATAAAATTCTTCTAATAAATTAGTGTTAAAAAATTGGGATATGGAGAATCAAATTAAACCCCCATAGATTCGGTTTCGGGAATCCAACACATTGCCACTGCCAATTTACAGTTGCTAAAACCGCAACGTGTCGTCATATGAGAGCGTAAACATTGTGTGTAGGACCCACTTCCAACAGACCATATATATCACACTCGATAGTACGGCTTCCTTCACAGCAACAGAAAGGAATCTCTCTCTCTCTCTCCTTCACACTGTTTTCCTTCTCCAAGGTCTACTCTACGGTCAAAGTAACGACGCGATCATGACAGATACGACGGACGATATCGCGGAGGAGATTTCGTTTCAGAGCTTCGAAGATGATTGCAAGCTGCTCGGCAGTCTCTTCAACGACGTCTTGCAGAGGGAAGTCGGCTCCGATTTCATGGAGAAAATCGAACGGACTCGAGTTCTCGCTCAGGTTTTTGATTCTTCTCCACTTCTCTCTCTCTCTCTGTTTTGTTCGAGAAGCAGTAACGTTATACTCCGATCCTTCTGTAAAACGATTTCTATAGAGTGCGATCGGCTTGTTTTGAAAGGAAAAGAAGTCTCACTCCAATCGCTTGTGGTTTACAAAACGTGCTTGGTTGCTCTTCAGTATCTCATGTTTGTGTTTGTTTTCTACGGTAGATAATCTTCTCGGATCAAGAACGTTTGATGCATACTGTTTATGTTTGTAGCTTTTCTTGGTGGATTCGATTCAGATCTGGAATATGCGTTTTGGTTATCCTGTTTCCTAGTTGGTGACTGGATTCTGGAATCTTGCGAGATGGTAGATAAAGAGTTAAAAGACGTACGGTGATGAAACTATTTTTGTTTTGGCTTTGCTTTTCAGAGTGCGTTAAATCTTCGTCTGGCTGGTATTGAAGACACGGCAGAGCTACTCGAGACGCAACTGACTTCCGAAATATCAAACATGTCACTGGAGGAAGCACTGACGCTGGCTCGTGCCTTCAGCCATTTTCTTAACTTGATGGGAATCGCCGAAACCCATCACAGGTTAACTAACATGAACATGTTAACAAAAATGAAAATATTTAAGTCGTTATCACTAGATGAAGTGTGAATAATTGAAGAAATTTATATTTTGGAAGATTGCTCCATCATTTAGGAGAAATATTTCCTATTTTTCAGAGTTCGTAGGGTCCGTAACATTCCACAACTCTCAAGGTCGTGCAACGATGTATTCAGTAAGCTACTGCAAAGTGGTGTTTCCCCAGATGAGCTTTATGATACCGTTTGCAAGCAGGTTGTACTTTATTGTTCTACTCGCTGTTACTCTTTCATCATTGACAGATATTTTATACTGTTTCGATATTTTTGATAAACTGGTAACTGCAAGATCCATTTCAAAGATTGTTAGCTCAACGCTAAGTAAAGCCATTTTGGTTGTCCTCAGTCAAGTACTTGTTTTTTAACTACTTTATCCAATGCAGGGAGTTGAAATTGTTCTTACTGCACACCCCACTCAAATTAACCGGAGAACCTTGCAGTACAAACATATCAGAATGGCTGTAAGTTATTACTAATATTGCTGAAAATTGATTGATATATACATGTTTGCAAGCAATTTTAGGTTTATGATCTTTGTACAATTTGCAGCATCTTCTAGAATATAACGATAGACCAGACCTTGGATTTGAAGATCGAGAAACAGTCATTGAGGATCTTGTACTCCCTTCCACAATATCTTAATTAGAATTTCTACGCTGAAGCCTTGCATCTAATAATTTTATTCCGTTTAAAAGGTTAGGGAGATAACTTCACTGTGGCAGACTGATGAGCTTAGACGTCAGAAGCCAACTCCTGTTGATGAAGCTAGGGCTGGTATTCTCATTAACATTGTAAATGTCTGAGAATAAACCAAGGTATTGCTACAAGTATATGTTATTACCCTGTGTCAGGTTTGAACATTGTTGAGCAATCCCTTTGGAAAGCTGTACCACATTACTTGCGCCGTGTCAGTAGTTCTTTGAAGAAGGTCTTACTTATATTTCTCTTTTATATGCACACTGTAAATGGATAAGTGACTTGATACTGAAAATATGTTATCTCTCTATGCGTTCTTCAGTTAACGGGGAAGCCACTCCCATTAACTTGCACCCCAATAAAGTTTGGTTCCTGGATGGGTGGCGACAGAGATGGAAATCCAAATGTCACTGCAAAGGTGAGCTGTTACTATCCCCTGAATAAGCTATGTATGGGTGAGAATGTGAGCGTTGCCTGGGAATTCTACATTATCTTACGACAGGCTTACTATTTGGCTGGAATATAGATATATCATGATTTAACTTCCTTGCTCACCCACAATGACTTTTATCAATAAAATTCCAGGTCACGAAAGAAGTATCGCTTATGTCTAGGTGGATGGCTATCGATCTGTACGTAAGAGAGATTGATAGCTTAAGATTTGAACTGTCTATGAATCGATGCAGCGATAGATTGTCAAGACTGGCAGATGAGATTCTTGAAAAAGGTGAGCTTCTGTGAGACAGCTCATGACTCAGACTTTTCTTGATTCTTGAGAGCACAAATATTGAAGCTGTTATTTCTGCTCATCAGAAATTTCTGCCCAAAATGAATTTGAAAGTTGGGGTCCGAATGTTGGAAGAAGCCAACCAAAATTTCCAAGCCAGCAGGGGTTATCCCTACCCACTCAACTTCCTCCTAGAGCTGACCTTCCCTTATGTGCTGGTAAAGCATTTCATGCGTAGAATTCTATCTTCTTATAAAAGTTTTTGAAGCATACAACTATGCATACAGACTTTGTTCTACATTCTCGCCTCATCTTACCAAGTTTCTGATATTCTACCTGCAGATTGTGGTGAATCACAGTATCCCAAGCTTGAAGTTCCCGTGACAGATTATATTCCACTCAATCGCCAGGTGAAGCATAGCTTTAGAGATGCATATAAAAAAAAATACTCTGGCTGTGTTTTCCTGTACTTGATAGTTTTATTGAATTTCTTCCTTAAAACAGGAAGTTCAAGGCATTTCAAGTAATGTCTATGTCCCAAATTTGCAAATAAAGACAGGAAATGGAAAGTCCGTCAACTCTAATGGTTCTGAGCAAAGTATTACTCCACGAGGTTCTTCCTCGAGCTCACAACTTCTCCTTCAGAAGAAACTACTTGCTGATGCTCAGATTGGGAGGACCAGCTTTCAGAAGCTATTAGAACCAACTCCACCTAAACGAGCTGGAATTGCTCCTTACCGGATTGTTCTTGGGGAAGTAAAGGAAAAGGTGCAGATCCTTCTATAATTTTACTCATTAAGCTGCATTAGCAATCATCAAAGATATGAAAGAGTTAAGGTTTATATCGCCAAAGGCATTTATCTTCAGCTACTGCTTAACTCATTTGCATATATTCTCAAGGCCTCATAACCATATTGATAATAAACTATATATTCTCGCTTAAAATGATACATTCATAATGATCTGTGATTTCAGCTTTTGAAGACACGGAGACTTCTGGAACTTCTTCTTGAGGGTCTTCCTTGTGAATATGATCCTTGGGATTACTATGAAAGATCAGACCAACTTCTGGAACCACTACTTCTCTGCTATGAATCTCTGGTATCTTGCTCCATGCAAACTGAGTTCCCATTACATTATCTTTACCTTTCTAAGTGTAAGTTACAATTTTCTCAGCATTCATCTGATGCTGGAATTCTAGCTGATGGCCGGCTTGCTGATCTGATCCGTAGAGTTGCTACTTTCGGCATGGTATTGATGAAACTTGATTTACGACAGGTGATGTTTTTTTCCTTCTCATTTTGCCTATTTTTCTGTTATTTCTGTCTGATATAAGATTAATTAATCAGGAAGCTGCAAAGCATTCTGAAGCTTTGGATGCAATTACAACATATTTGGACATGGGCACATATAGTGAATGGGATGAAGAGAAGAAACTCGAGTTTTTGACCAGGGAATTGAAAGGGAAACGTCCTCTTGTTCCCCCAAATATTGAGGTCAGTGAGCAAGTTTCTTTTTAAGTTAGACTGTTGAAAAAAATTATAATTAGTAGTTGCAACTTATCTTACTATAAGTCAAATGGAAAATTCAATGACTTGAATGCTTCTGCGTTTCCTACAAGTAAAGTCAGTATGATGATATAAAAGTATCATGTCTCCTGTACGTTAAGTTTCCAACACAGTTATGAAAATTATTGAACTTTTGCAGGTCGCTCCTGAAGTGAAAGAAGTACTAGACACTTTCCGAGTTGCTGCTGAGCTAGGAAGTGAATCACTTGGAGCTTACGTGATTTCCATGGCTTCAAACGTAAGATAGATTTGAATATTTTACAGTCACCTCTTTGCTGAGGCTATAATGTGAACAAGTATATTTTAGATCCACAGCGAAAATGATGCTTTAATTTGTTGCTACTTGTAGGCAAGTGATGTCCTTGCTGTGGAACTTCTACAGAAAGATGCCCGTCTTGCCGTCAGTGGTGAGCTGGGAAGACCATGTCCTGCTGGAACGTGAGTGTAATCTCTTGCAGGAACACTTCATTGCTTATCATTACTTTCATGTTTTGATGACATACGTGCTTGGCATGCTGATTTGTTTTTTTGTTACATGATAGACTGCGAGTGGTTCCTCTCTTTGAAACGGTGAAGGATTTAAGAGGCGCTGGCTCTGTGATAAGGAAACTGCTGTCAATTGAATGGTACAGAGAACACATCGAAAAGAATCACACTGGACACCAAGAAGTATGTGTAGTGTGTACTTAATTACAACCAAATCCATTTTTGGAGGATTCGCCAGTTGAATCTTAAAAGCCTTGAAAACATAAAACATATGTGCAGGTGATGGTTGGATATTCTGATTCTGGAAAAGATGCTGGTCGCTTTACTGCAGCATGGGAACTTTACAAAGCCCAGGAGGATGTTGTGGCTGCTTGCAATGAGTTTGGCATTAAAGTTACATTGTTTCATGGACGAGGAGGAAGTATTGGCAGAGGTGGTGGCCCAACTTATCTCGCCATACAATCCCAGCCTCCAGGTTCTGTAATGGTGAGTTAATCTATAAGCCGCCACAAATTAGTTTTTCGCACCAAATGGACGGGTTTTCGCTTTTCAGCCGGAGTTCTAACGCAGTCTTGCATTGACTTTGCAGGGTACTCTTCGTTCCACAGAGCAAGGTGAGATGGTGCAAGCCAAGTTTGGGATACCACAGACAGCTGTTAGGCAGCTAGAGATTTACACAACCGCAGTACTGCTTGCTACTTTGGAACCTCCTCAGCCACCTCGAGAGGAAAAATGGAGGAGCCTAATGGAAGATATCTCCAACATCAGCTGCCAAAACTACAGGAGCACGGTCTATGAAAACCCAGAATTCATCTCTTACTTCCAAGAGGCAACACCTCAGGCTGAGCTCGGTTTCCTCAACATAGGAAGCAGACCAACACGAAGGAAGAGCTCAACTGGTATTGGACATCTCCGAGCTATCCCTTGGGTTTTCGCTTGGACACAGACAAGGTTTGTCCTTCCGGCGTAGGAGCTGGTCTGAAAGGAGTCTGTGAGAAGGGTCACGCAGATGATCTCCAAGCAATGTACAAAGAATGGCCCTTCTTTCAGTCAACCATTGACCTAATCGAGATGGTCTTGGCTAAAGCAGATATCCCAATAGCCAAACACTATGATGAACAGCTTGTCTCAGAGAGCAGAAGAGGACTTGGTAGTGAGCTCAGAAAGGAATTACTGACTACTGAGAAGTATGTGCTTGTGATAAGCGGCCATGAAAAGCTCTCGGAGAATAATCGGAGCTTGAAGAAGCTGATAGAGAGTAGACTTCCGTATCTGAATCCAATGAACATGCTGCAGGTTGAGATCCTCAAGAGGCTAAGACGTGATCTTGACAACATCAAGCTCAGGGATGCACTGCTCATCACCATCAACGGTATTGCAGCTGGAATGAGGAACACTGGTTAAAAACACTTCGGTTTGAATTTGATTGTGGTTTGAACTCCTTCTCCCTGTTTCATCCATCTGCTTCTTTGCTTTTACTGCTATTATGTACTTCCAACTGTTGAATCTTACGTCATTGAGTGCATTATAATAACCACGAACTTATTTCAGAGAATCATTAGACCAAGTGAGTTTAATGAGACTTGTTTCTTCACTGCTCTTTGTTGTTATACAAATAACACAAACCGTGAATATGATTAAAAGAATCAACATGTATTGCAGACTGGGATACAAAATCATCATCATCATCATGATCAAAGTTCAAAATCATCTGTATCTTCCAAGTATAATGGAATCTCTCTCCTTGTTAACTACTATACACAGTAATTATCTGCATCTCTTGGGAGATAAAGAGAGTGAGAATTAGAACGGACTGACCCAGTGAGCCAACTTCAACATGAATTCAGGCACAAGACGCCTTCTGTCTACGCTTTTACCAACCACTTCTTGATTGTCTCCCATAACCACTGATACTATGTCTTCAAACATCTCGTCTTTTCCACCTCTCATTGGATCCTAACAAAGATAACCAACTTTCTATATCAATATTCAGGTTCTTGGTTTACTAGACAGTCAGAGATCTCAGAAAAGACCAGTCACTGTACCTGAAGAAACAAATCAGTGTGTGTTTTCCCCTCGTAAAGGATCACTTCTGCTTTCCCTCCAAGCCTCTGGAGGGTTTCCGCAAAAGATTTACTGCAAAAATAACATACTGAAGTTCAATCATCATATCAACCACCTGATACACATGAGACAGACATGTGTACACACAAGGCTACGGAATTTTAACCATACCTTGCTTCTGAAGGAATAGAGTAGTCAGCAGTACCATGGAATAGAATTATAGGTGGGAGACGAGGAACAATGTGTTTGAGATTTGGGTCTTGCACTACTAGTTCGGGAGAAAACTGCTTCAACGACTCTTCTCCTTCCATAATACTGAGGACAAAACAAAAGTCACATGCTTAAAGTGTTAAATTTCGGACTGCTTACAGGTTAGGTGAGCAGCGTAAGCTATACCAGGAATTGATATTCTACCTCAGAAAGATGGAACGGTACAGTCCCCTGCTATGGAAGTGGTCGACAAGGCTCAAAAGGTTGTACCTGTATATCATGATCACAGAGATTTTAAAGGACATACACACAGATAAGAGTGAAGCCTAAAAAAACACTTGTAAAGAAACTTGTTTAACAGCTTCGTGACACACATCTCAATTCCCATGTATTGTTGTTCTAGGATCAGAAGAATGCTTACCCTCCAGACAAACCAAAGTAAGCATTAATCTGTGAACTACTCCAAGAAACACTGTCCCCCTCCCCTGACTCTTTAACGACCTGGTCTACCAGGGCGCAAGCCGCGATATGTGCACCAGCAGACTGACCCATCAGATAAATTCTACACGACAAAAAAAAAGATCAGACATCAGTGAGCCAGAAATCTAAAACCTGAGAACTTCTATGTTCAAGAACTGTTGACAGGATTAATACCTGTCTGGATCACCACCATACTCAGCGATATGATTACATATAAATGAGATGCCAGAAGAAGCATCTTTGACCATGTCACTAATAGATCCTTGAGGGAAATTCCTGATAGTGCCAACGAGATGGAGATATTGTAAATGAAGACATTAACCAAAAACAAAATGTAAATGGAAGCTGATGAAAAATGAAGGACGGACACCACCACATTCATTGTGGGCCTTGTGACAGAATAAAAATATTAAGCACATATAATAGTTACCTGTAATCGATGCATGCCACAATGATATCTCTTTCTGATAACTGCTGTCCTAAAAGAGAACCCCACGCCTTATAACTATATCAAACACAAGACATTCTGTAAGACAAATGCATTTGAACCACAACTGCGATAGGATGAAAAAATGTGTACCAAACTCACCCAATAATCCAGGCTCCACCAGTGACAAACGCCACAACAGGTTTTGGACCGTTGGTGTTCTTAGGTAGATACAAGTCAAGCCTGAAGAAAAAAACAGACCCACTTAAAACACCAAATAAAACATAAAGCATCTACTAGTCTTTAGAGGGATCTAAACATGAATGACCTGTTTCTTGGTTGATCACCGTAAACAATACTTCTGCGGACGTGAGGAGAGAAGAAATAGTAATATCCAACTGCAAAGTAAATTCCGAACCTTTTAGCAAACGATACTTCTAAAGTTACAATCTTTAGATAAAAAGAGAGAGACAGAACCGTAACAAAGATCAAACCTTGAATGAATCCGGGCATAAGAAGAAAAGCATAGAAACCAAGTGCAATAAATCTCGTGATCCATCTATAACCTACCCTGAAGAACAGTGCTTTTGATCAGCGATCTTGCTAAACCACAACAATGAAAGATCATCTTTTTAAAAGCAAAATAAATACCCAAGATAGCTGAGGAGCTTCAAGAAGAGACGAGTCAACAAAAAGGTCTCAGCGGCGGCGTGGCTAACCTCCTGACCAATGGTTTGTTGGTTTCCATTATCGGGAGAGGCAGAGAGACAGTTATCGCTGTTGGATCGTCTCCGTCTGTTCTGATACAAACCGGTTGATCCATCGTTAGGCGTGACGGCGGCGCCGTTGAAGCTGGAGGCGCGGGAGAGGAGAGGCTTGACGGAGAGGTCGTCATCGAGGAGGGTGGTTGAGGGATCGTTGTAGATCACAGGTTTGAACATCATTTCGGTGGAGGATTTAGGGGGAAGAGGATAGGATGATGAGATTGGAAGGATCTGCGACGGCATTTTTCTCTCCCCTTCTTCTTTTATCCGATTTCTCCGTTAGTCTATTTTAGAGAGAGAGAGAGAGATGTTTAGTTAAACCACTCTATTGGAAGGATCTGCGACGGCATTTTCTCTGACATAATATGTTCTTTTTAGTTGTCCCAGATTCAGACAGAACTACCTTTTTGTTTATTTTATTATTCTTTGATTTATTTTCTTGTCAAGTCTTGCACCTTCGACTTCGACTCTCTTTGTGTTGCTATCCACAATGATGGCATGCTGTGAGCTCCGAGATTCACAGATGCGTGCTTAGATACTAGGATTCTTGACACATTAGTTTTGGTTTCCAAATTTTTGGAGATTTTTTATATAGATAAAATCTTTTAATCTATGAAAAAAAAGTAAGGTAAAATGGATGCAATCATTACAGCACTAAATCACTAAATCCCATCAGAATTCCGCAGTTAAATATATTTAAAGGAAAGTAGTTTTAGGATGGATGGTTTTCTGAAAAGTTTTTGTGTTGCACTTTTTGTGTGAACAAAACAAAAAAGCAAGGTTAGAGAGACTATAGATCTAAAGTTCATAATCCACTCTAATCAAATGAAAATGGAACCAAATAAACTGCAGACCCAAGGGACAAGTAGTAGTAGATCACTACAAAGACCATAGAAAACATTGTCTTCTTATCTGGTTTGTATAGCATAAAGGTGGAAAAAAAATTCTGATTATTCAGAATAAACAAGAACTTATATTGGAAGTCAGAGGAAGATCGTGCCATGAGTTAAGACAAGATTAAAGAAAGATATTACAATATTGCAGTCTTGTCTTAGTTACCTATATCTTCATCTTGTCTTTCTGAGAAAAAAAATATTTGAATCAATAACACAACATGAATGCCATAAGCAAAGAAGGTGAGTATTGATCTCTGCTTTTTGGCTATTTGACATCTACAATGTCAGAAGAATCTTCATGGCGCCAGAAGCTTCCAAAACCGAACTCTTTGCTCATCGACACTTCTTGCAACATTCCCTCAATGTCTTCAATGCAATTAGAACTTGATGAGCCTTCTTCAAAGGCAACCCCATTTCCACACCAATGCTCCTCTTTGACTACATCCTCCTCCGCTGTTGGTTGTGAAATGTTTCCACGTCTTCTCTTCACAAACTTCTTAATCTTCTGGCCAAGTATACGAGGGACTTTGAAGAAGACAAAGCAAGTGACTTGTAACACAAGACATTGGCAGCAGCATGAAAGAACGACACAGTCTGCTGCAAATGCACCACACTCTTCTTCCATTACTCTGATATGCACAAAACTTCAAGGACTACAGAGGTAATACATAGACTGATGTGAATACATCACGTGTGGATTGAGACATGTTTACCGGCATGTTTAGGAATCTTGGACGTCAAAAGAACTGTAGCTGTTCAAATCCTTGTTCCCATTGATACTATTCCTCAACATGAAAGTGGTTCATACAAGGGCAAATAGGTCTATTGTTGTGACACACGGAATGGAAAATTTGGTGATGACATAAATAGAGAAGCTTGTTGAATTATTATTAGCATATCATTGAGTAGACATGAGTTACATCACAAAGGCAAGATAGATGCAGGAGGTGACTTCTCTTGTAAGAAGATGAAACCTCTTTTACGCCCACTCAGTGTCCTATTCTCATCTGTTCTTCCATAGATTCGCACTAGACGAACCAGAGGACTTGCATGTGAGGTCCTAAACTCATTATCCTTTCCTCTCTGTGTTGTGTGATTCCGTGGTAACCAAGAAAGGTTCTACTTTGAGAACATTTCTTGGCCAAATCAATCTCCAATGAGTTTTGTTTCTGATATTTACACGTTTTCGTCTCTGCTATTGTAAATATTATGAGTGAAAAAATCTGTACTGTAATTTTGGCTGCCGAAAGCCATTCTTCTAAACAATCTGATCTCTGCAGACTGCTCAGCTGAGTTGATGATCTCGCTTTGGCCTAGTCTCATCCCATTGGTTAGGTCTTCCTCAGCTAGACTGTCAAAAGCTCTCACAATCTGTCAAACCATTTGCAATTTTAAGACCTTTGTTACTTGAAAAAAGACATAATATTCTTGTAGAAAAAAAAATGTTTGTACCTGACTCATTCGAGGTCTCTTTGCAGCTGAATGGCGAATACAAGCTGCAGCTGCTTCAATCATTCTAAACATTTCAGCGCCGACATAGTTTCTTCCCAGCTTGGGATCTACTAAAGCTTCAAACTCTTCGGTTTCTATGGCATAACTAAGCAAAGGACGGGCCTGAAACATTCAACACAAAAAACATTGGACTAAAGAAAAGAGTTCCATTCTCAAAATGCTTATTTTATGCCATACCCATTCAACAAGGCTCTCATCTCCTAAAGGTTGTGATGTATCAACAGGCTTACGTCCAGTGACTAACTCAAGTAGAACAACCCCAAAGGAGAACACATCTGATTTTTCGGTTAATTTTCCACTTGATGCATATTCAGGAGCCATGTAGCTGAAATGAATTTACCAATACTTGTATTAGATGCAATGATTGCAACATTACATAATGTATGGGAACTTAACCAGCACCTACCCAAATGTTCCCATAACACGAGTTGTAATATGCGTGTTAGAGTCTAGAGCTAGCTTTGCAAGCCCAAAGTCAGAAACCTAAAGATTCATAGATCAAATGCTATTAGAACTAATGATCTTAATCATTAGCAGCCTTGTAAAGTCAGAAGAGCAGATGAATATGCATACCAGAGGGTGAAAGTTATTATCTAAAAGAATGTTGGATGATTTGATGTCCCTGTGTATGATACGAGGATGACCTGCCGTTCAAATAATTACTTTAGCCACCAGGAACCATAAGAAGTAAGTAACATCAGAGAGAACTTGATTCACAGCAACCTACAATCTTCATGGAGATAAGCTAATCCACGAGCCGCGCCAGCAGCGATTTTAACACGCGTTGCCCAGTCCAGACCCGGTGTTCCTGCAGCTAAAGACCACAAGCAACATAGTTTTAAGTAATGGTGTTTTTGTCTTATATGAATCTGTCTTAGGCTTACCATGAAGATGGAAGTAAAGGTTGTTGTTAGGAACATAATCATAGATAAGCAATCTCCTGTTCTCAGAAATACAGTATCCAACCAAAGTAAGCAAATGCCTGTGATGAACTCTGCTAATGGTCTCAACCTCAGCTTTGAACTCTCTGTCACCTTGGCCTCCACCTATCTTTAACTGTTTCACAGCCACCACTCTTCCATCTGGTAAAACCCCTTTATATACACAACCAAACCCACCTTCACCCAGTAGATTTTCGTCTGAGAATCCATTTGTTGCTTTGACAAGTTCTTCATACGAGAACAGTTCCTTCGAATGACCAAAGCCACCAGGTTCTGGTTGTGAAAAGAATGTCCGGTTGCTAGAACGGTTTCCCACTAAAGGCGCGGAAGAGTGTGTCTTCGAAGGCGTTGAATCTGAACAACATAGCAATATCCATAACTGTGAATTCTAACACAAAGTTTCTTAATCTCTTGATGACCATAAACTTCAAGTTGAGATAAGAACCATCAATACATGCAGAGGAGAGTTCTTTCAGCCATGCTTGCTAAGCTAATGTGAGAAAGAGATTAAGGGTTAGTTGTAAAATATACCTGATCTTGGGGAGGAAACCATAGGAGATGGCATAACATAGCCACCGCTAATGGCGGAAGGTCTCTTTTTCTGTCTTTTCACGCACCAGACAACAACTCCAATAAGACTAAGCAGCAAAAGGACCAACCCAATACTCACACCCACGACAGCTACTGTACTAAAACCTGAGTTGCTGGAATTGTTTGTCACAGGAGGAGTAGGGTTGTTTTCTTGAGGTGGATTGCCTGAGTTTGGTACAGATTTTTGAGGAGAAGGAGGTGATGGAACTAATGGAGGTGAGGGCAATGTTGGTGATGAAGAAGAGTTAGAAGGTAAGGGAGATGGACTTGGCTTGGAAGGTGGTTGAATTTTCTCTGGTGGAGGAGGAGGAGGAGGAGGTGAGTGAGCAGGACGTTTAGAATCCGGAGGAGGAGGTTGCTCAGGATGTTCTGGATCCCTTGGAGGAGGAGGAGGTGAATGAGCAGGACGTTTAATATCCGGAGGAGGAGGCTGCTCAGGATGTTCTGGATCCCTTGGAGGAGGAGGCTGCTCAGGATGTTCTGGATCCCTTGGAGGAGGAGGAGGAGAAGGAGGAGGGAGTTCTGAGCGTGGTGGGGAGGGGGAAGGACGTGGAGGAGGAACTGATGGGGGAGGTGGAGATGAATGTAAAGGTGGGACTAACGGAGGTGGATTTCTAGGTGGGTCTGAAGCTGGTGGTGGAGGAGAGCTTTCCGGTGGCGGAAATGATGGTGGTGAAATGGTAGGCTGATTATGTGGTGGAGGGGGAGGGGGAGAGCTCGCAGGCGATGATGGTGGAGGAGGAGATATTTCCGGTGGCGGAAATGAAGGTGGTGAAATGGCAGGTTGATCATGTGGTGGAGGTGGAGGGGGAGAGGTCTCAGGTGATGATGGTGGTGAGTTTAATGGCGGGTCAGGCGATGAGGAAGGAGGAGGAGGAGGAGGAGGAGAGCTTTCTGGTGGCGGAAATGATGGTGGTGAAATGGTAGGCTGATCATGCTGTGGAGGTGGAGAGGTCTCAGGTGATGGTGGTGGTGGGGCAGGTAACGTGGGAGTAGGAGGAGGAGCTCCGATAGGTAGAGGTGGTGAGGAAGAAGGTTCTGGCGGTGGAGATGACAAAGGAGTCGCCGGAGGAGGAGTAGACTGAGGTGGAGGGTTTGAAATCTCCGGTGAATTACCATCAATGGGCTCTGTCGTAGGAGAAACAGCATTACCACCGGGAGACAACGGTGGAGACGGTGACACCACCTCCACCGGCGTAGGAGGCTGTACAGGTGTTGCCATCTAAATCAAAAATACCAAATTTTGCACCGAAAATTCCAGAGCTAGAGTATGAAAGTAACCTCAAAGCACCAAACTTTACCAAACAACAGTTGCTATTCTTTTGATTCAGTGTCTCTAAATTACTCTAACCTGAGACAGAACCGTAAAGCACCAAACTTTACCCAACACTGTTCCTAAACTACTCAAAACGAAGCAGAGAAGCGGAGACCCAGATCGTGAAATGAACTTCCGAGCAAAACCCAGATCACTGAATCCAAAATCTCAGATTACCTGACTTGATCATAGACTAATGCATTCAAAACTTCAGATCTCTCTCTAGATAATTCTCTGCCTAGTCTTAGCTAATGGCCAAGTAAGCAACTTGTGTGTCTCTCTCTCGTTTTTTTCCCACCAATTGAGAGGTTGCGTTTGGTGGTGCCTGAAGCTTACAAAATATCAAAGCTGTTTTTGTGGAAGAAAAGAAAAATAACTAGAGAAAATTCAAAGAAGGATGAATCAAAAATGTGTGTTGCTGTCTGTATCAATATCAAACAAGCGATAGAATACAGAAAATCTGATCATATGGAAGGAAGTTAACACAAATTATTAATTTAATATATTTGTGTATGCATCATAAAGGAAAAAAGAATGCTTTCTTGTAACGTCTAATCAACGGTCAACATAAAATCCTTATTTTATTTCATTTTATTTTATTTCTTGCTTGTTTTGCAAAAAGAAGATCGCTTATTGGCAATTAATTACTAGTATATTGAAATCTCGTTTTGTTAAGAAATTAATTATTATATGTAATGTTCAATAAATCACTTTATATGGGATTTATGATTAAGCAGACACCAAAATAATTTTTAAACGCCGAATCGATTTACAAAGAAAATCATTCTATTTGATCAAAAAAAAAGAAAATCATTCTAAAAAAAATCTTTTTGTTTGACATTGTTTGCACCGATTTTAAAAATACTAACTATATGTATGAAAAAAGAAATTGTTCACGCACAATTTTTTAACCATTATTTGTGATTTTTGTATTATTTAAAGAATAATTTCCAAATTACAAAAAAAAAATTGTTTGTTATGTATTAATATTACAAAATCATTTATAGAGCCTTATTTGAAGAAGATTTTTTGTAACTGTTATTTTAAATAATTTAAACATAAGAAAAACTTGTCCCTGCGGTGAAAATTATGTAAAATCCAGAAAAGCAGTAGTTCACTCGTTGTGTTCATTCGTTACTTGATGTTAAATTTCATGAAAGGGACGTTGAGAACTTTGGGACCATTGTCCATATCAGTTACATGCCAATATAGAAAAGAAAAAAAGAGGAAAAAAGTAACAAAGTGGAACCCAATTGTCAAGATCAGTTACATGACTTTATATAATGTTCTTTGTTTTTTGCTATGTTTTATTACCACTTTTTTATTTGCTATTACTCAATGTCCTTCTCCATCCTCAGTACACACTTGGTGAGTTGGGAGGTGGGAGCAAGTCCAATAGTTGATCATTTAGAATCTAAATCGGACAGACGATTCAATTTGGGTAAAGCGTTTTGGTAAATAAATATGCCATCCAAGTCAAAGAAATGAGTATGTAACAAGAAATAGTTAAAATTTTATTTGTTAGCTGAAAAATGGTAAGTAAAACTTAATTTACGAAAATATATACATAATTGTCAATAAGTTAATAAGGATAAAAATGTACAAATTCCATAAATCTGCAATCTTTTTTTTCTGAAATAATAATAATCTGCAATCTTACAAAAAGAAATGCAAAATTTACTAAAGCAACCGGCAACGTGTAACAGAGGTAAGGGAGGATCTTTCACTTCCAGACAAAACAAAATATGTCGGTAGAATTTAATACACACGTGTGTATATATATTTTATATAAAAATTGTATCATATAAACAATTACACATCAGACAGTCTATGTGTGAAAGGAAGACGCAAAGCCTTCTTGGCCATCATTACAGAAGAAGAAATATGAGTGTTCAGTGAAATACACATGGCAACATTTGGTATGTCTTAAATTAGATCTTACCAGGAACTGTAGCTGTTGACTCTCTTCTAACATTCATTCATTACATAGACAACAGTGACATGCACACGTTTAAGTAGGACCACAGTTATGTTTAGTGCAACGAAGAGTGCCTGGAGAATGATAATCATCTCAACCGTAAACCGCAATAAAGAAAAAGAGTCAGTGGAATCCATGTCTATGCATGTGTTGTGTAAGTGTGAGTTTTAACTATTAATAACAGCTAACATGAATTAAAGACAGCCATGTTTGAAAACTCAAAACCTATTATTACATTTATCAAAGTCTTTCACAAGATTTACCTCTTAAGAAGCAATGTTGTTCTCATACTCCAGCCAAAGTTATGTGCACGTTGACATTTGACTTATGAATTACTGTTTTGGAAACCATGACATTAGTAGATGGCAGAAGCAGAGGCGTACATACATCTCAGGAAGAGGTAACTACACTGTCTCAGCTCAACAACTCTTACCTTTCCTCTGAAAGAGTCCACTTATGTCAATAAAGTTGCTATTTGTATTTGGTATCTTAACTTTGTCTCTGTGTTCAGTCACATCCAGGTCTTGTCTTTGATTATGTAAGAACTAAAAGAAGAGCTAAGCTAAAAAAAAACTGAACTTTATTGAATAAAATTAGTCGAGAATGTCTTCCAAATGACTAACTTAGAAGAAAAAAATGGTCTCACAAAACGCCTACAATGTGGAAAAAATACCCAAAAAAAAAACGAAGAAACAAAGTGCTTATAGATGTTATTGCCGCTTGTTAATGTAAGTCGTGATCACTACAATCCCTACGCTCCACAGAGCCAAGGTTAACACGTGAGGGAGGCTACTGGATTCCTCATTGGACAAGAAGAAGCTCTTGATTGTTTGGCCTCTGCTACTACTATTACTGCTTCCCGTTCTTTCTAGGCGCGACCTTTCTGCTGAGCTATCTTCTCTCAACAGATTCCACATATTATCCAACTGATGCATCACTTGACGCTGTCCACGTGTGAGGTTCGATACCTGGTTGCACCATACAAAGCAAACTCAGCGTTTCAGAGCAATCTAATAGCATCCAAACGAGAGATGTGAGTTTACCTCTTCCAATATTGATGGCAAATCCTTGGTTAACTGGGAGGATGATGATGAACGAGGCATTATGGAATTTGACAAACGGCCATTGTCCAGACCAGAAATGAAATACGAAGTTGGAGCTGAGCCATTGGAGACTTCAGCTTGGAGTGTCATACTCTGCTGCGTTGGAGAGTTTCTGTTGCACCTCAGTATTGAATTTTGCTCTTCCATCCGGTTTGAGAACTCATCCATTCTCTCATTGAGAGATGCTATTTGTTCCGAAAGATTAGCCATAAACCTCTAACAACATATAGCAAAAACCACAAGTGTTGCACTGTTAAGTTACAACAAGGACTACTTTAAAGCTGTGTAAAAGGGAAAGAAAGAAAGAAAGAGAACAAATCTGAACCTTAATGGCTTGTGAGTCGTGATTGCTTTCTCCGTCCCTCCTATCGCTTGAAGAATAATCAGCAAGCCTGGACAGATTCTTGTCCCTTTGCGTTGAATATGAGTGTGAAATGCCTCTGTGTATCATAGCAAAACTACTTTAGTACACATGGATTGTAAGTAACAAAGCTTTATCATAACACTCATCAAAGGAAGTGTACTTTTTAAGGTTGTTGTTTCTCATGGCCACTCTATCTGCAGACGCTCTTAAGAGTGCCTCCTTTGGGCTTGAACTAGACACCAAATTCTCGTCTAAGCTAAGCTTGTTCTTCAAGTCATCTGGTAGGGCCTGTAATGGGGCTTCTAATCAGGAACCGGAAAAAAGAAGAAGAAGGAGATCATAGCCTGAACAGAAGATCATACCATTACTTCATTTATCATCTCTTCAAGTTGGATCTGTTCAATATAGGTGCGTGGAATGAACGATCCTTCCAGTCCTAGCTGCGATGCAGTGCTCTGTACAACTTGCCGATCTTTACCTTGCACCTGATCATTACAAATTTAGAACTATATAGTCACTGGGAACAAGAATGTCATCATCATAAAGCCATATGACAGAACTATATCAAGCAAATTGTGGAGAATGAGTTTAGCTAGACAGACAAACCTGCATGTAGTGACGATTCAGTTGCCCAAGCCAATCGATTTTCACAATCACCTTTTCAGTAGCAAATACATGGCTGTCCCTTTTAAGTATGGTTGCTATTGTGTATCCCAATGCCATTAGTCCACCAAGTAAACGAACGCTCACTTCAAAAGTAATCCTTGGGGATATGACAAAAGGATTATCTTTAACCCATTCCTGCATATCAAAAGTAGAGCCAAAAGTATTCAACACATCATTTTAAACAACAGAAGGTTCCCAGCTTGTTACATGGAAAGAAAACTCTAAAGGGCCAAACCTCAAACATGAGGCTGTACTTTCCATCTTTATTCCGCATCCTCAAATATGATTGGCACGTCTCTGGATCTTCACCCGGAGGAAGAAGATATATATCATATGTCTCCTCCTTAGTCTCTGTATGTCCTTCAGAAAGGACCTCCTTGATCTGATCAACGGATACATCCTTTCTCGACTACAACAAACCAAAGAGCAAAAGAACTTGAATAATGAGATTACAGAGAAGTTCTTATTACAACATGGATATTACAACATGGATATTATAGAAATCTAGTTATTTTTTCAAACCTTCAAAATGTAGGTTGGGCTCTGGAAACCAGTGAATGGGTTAAACTTATTAATGATTTTAATTTGAGCAGTCTGGAGATCTGGCTCTATGAAAGCTTTGTACATAGGGTACACCTACATAAACAAACAGGGTTATTACTTTTTAAACAGTTTACTAACCCAATAACAGCCAAGAAGCAAGATACAAAAGAGCTGGGGAACAAACTGTTTCAGATATCTGATGGATAATCTCCTCTGGCTGTTGCCCTGCACGTTGTATATCACGAAGAACCCTTTTAACAAGATCAAAGTGAACTCCACCGGTAACAGACACGCGAAGATCCAACAAAGGTCGGAGTTTTTCACTCAAGGCATAGATTCCTTCAATGATCACAATCCTAGAAGCTGGAACATCAAGAGTCCTAACAAAAATCAAAACCATGGCATTAAAAACAAACAATGTCTTCAAATGAATATAATGGTTAATAACCAGCATCATCAATTACCTGTATCCAACACGAGAGCTGGACTTAAAGTCATATATAGGAACCTGGACCTGTTTTCCTCCCTTTAAATCCTCAAGATTCTTGAGCAATGTGTCATAGTCCGTTAACCGTGGATCTATATTTCCAAAAACAGTTGCAATAGCTCAATAGATATAAGGGACTTGGTTCCTATTAAGACAAGTTGATAGCTCTTACCGTCAAAGTTTCCATCAACAATTCGACTTGCGTCATTGTAGTTGTCCATTGATATGACAGCAACACTTGGCAAAAAGTGAAGTATCTTCTCGGTAAAAACCGTCTTGCCCGCACCAGAAGGACCAGCAACCCCAACCAATATGATCCCATCATTCTTCTGAGAAAGCAATTGGCACGCACGGATAACGGCGAAGAAGCCCTTCTCAAATGACAACCGATCTTCAATAGGAACTATTTCGTACCGAACAGAGTCTCTTCTCTTAACCAACTGGAGTTGATCCTTCAAGAGACCATGTTTCTTCTGATGAAAATCGACCCCATTGGTGTCTTGACCCATCATGAACAACTTCTACCTGCAAAAAGAGAGCATGTTTGCATTGAGAAGACAGAATGTATGCTCATAACATTGACACCAAAACTCTTACCAAAACAAAAACACATTGACACCAAGACAAACACATCATAAAGACTGAGTTTTTACGGAACAGTTCACATTTAAACTTAACCCCCCATGCAATGAGTCTATCAAGCTAGATAAAACAACACTCTAGAACATCAAAAATTGCATCGAAGTGAACTCATTCACCGAAACTAAACAAGCAAAAGCTATAAACGAATCCAAAAACCCATCAAGCAAAAACGATCAAACTGTTTCACATCAAACACTCATGAGCGAGACAGGGATGATCACAAGACGTGAACAAACAACAAAACATGAAACTAGATTGGCGTAAAAAGGGTCGAACGGAGAGACCCATTAACCAAAGTCGAAAGCTTTAAGCTGATCTCAAGGAGTTTGGTGTGACACTCACAAATATTAAAAAAAAACTCGGGTACTCTTGGTGAATCCGTGGGATCCTCACTTTAAGCAGAGCAGTTCCGATTCAATTTGACATAGAGAATGTGGAATGAGTAAGGATTTATCCCAAACCTTATTTTTCGGGGCGAGCGTATATCTGGTGAGAAGATCTCTCGAGGCTCTACAAGAATGAATGAGAGCCAATTTAATTAAATACCTTTTGATTGCCTCTCCTCTTTCTCTCCTTTTTTTCCGTTATAGCTTTTTGTTTTCTTTTAGATAAACTCTTGCTGACAAAAAAAACTCTTAAATATACGCCTGTCACTTGTTTAAAAAATACAATAAAAATATACACTAAACTTATAGTAGTATTGAAAAATATCAATCATAAAACTCTGCGATAATTACAACAAGAAAAAAATTTCTTTAATTTTTAGAATAGTTAAAATTCAGTTTATTTATATTTTTCATTATTTTAAAAACTTTATATATGTAATGGACTACAGTCTTTTTGGATTTGATTAGTTTTTTTCTTCTAGTTATTTTTACATGCAATAAAGACTATAAAATTTTCAGTAAAACAAAGCTATTAAAATTTGAAAAAAAAAAAATTATATTATGACTAGTTCCTGCCAATAATCATGTTGGAAAATCAAGAAGATATTTACTAGATAAGATACTATGTTTATATTTTAAAACTTATAAATATAAAAACAGATAATATCTATCTGATATACATAAATATTTTACTATCACTTAAATATGTAAAAATATCATATACATTTTATATTTTCATCAATACAAATCTATTTCATTTAAGTGTTGGATTTATTGCTAATAACTAAAAAAAATATAAGCGAGCTTTTACTTGTTTACAATAATATTATGCAACAAATTTGTAGTTTGGTATTCGTTATATGATTTTGTTGAATATTCTAAATTGCTCGAAATAGAAACCTATTTTATATGGAACTTCTTTCATTATTTTGTGATGATCAGTGTCAATACTTTGGTTACGCATTTCACCACGACAATAATTAATATTTTCTTCCAACTAGTACATGCTTAGAGGATGTGATATCGGCGCATTTGCGCAGGGTCCACTTTTGTTCATCAAATTTCTTTTAATATTTAGGATTTTGAATTTTTGAAAATTTGTAGAATAAGTCATAAATTTTAATATTATACATAAAACATCAACAAAAAATATTTTGGCTCAATGCCCAATTTTAGTTTGAGCCGGCCCTGCTTCCAACATTGATTAGCATATCGGTTCATAAGATCAAATAATCGTCTAAAATTGTAAATATTAAAAAGCAATACACTAAAAAGGAACAAAAATTCTTAAATAACACCTTCATTACAAAGATTTAATTGAATCTTTCAAAAAATCAATATAATAAATTAATAGAAAAATATCTATTGAATATCTAAAATATGAAATCTTTAATCAAATATAATTTTAAAGGTACTTTTTAGAATTTTCTAATGAAAATACTCTTATAAATTTTAAGAAAATCATAACAATTCTTACATAAGAATTTGTATTTTCTATTGTTATGTATAATATTCAGTTTTAGACGATGTACCAGTTAATCATAGTATTAAGAATTATATCATTATGTTATTTTATATGCACAAAAATTGTGCTGTGCTTTTCAACAAATTTAACTTAAGTGTTTTGCTGCTACATATGTTTATGATATTTCATATTTTACCTCAACAACTCCAAGGAAAATAACATGTTGACATGCAATAATTAATATAAAATTTTGTAATTTCTTCATCCTTGTTGTTATGTATTGTATTCAATGCAAATATTGTAAGAACCCGCCGAAACCAATAGAAAGGAGTAAAGAATACTAGATTAATGACTTACGAGTAAACTGATAATAAAGTGACGAGGATCCACATGTTGTATGCCGTTGGGTTCACTTAAAGATTGATTATTTTGTAGACTCTACTCTAGTGTTTAGTTTCCGATTTTTCAAAAATCACATAGATTCTCTAATTTTTACGGAAACTAGTTTTTGTTTACTCTTACTATTTTCTTCTGAGAAACCAAAATTCCTATTCAACAAGTTTCTTCCTAAAATTACTTACAACTAAAAACAAAACAAAAATTGATTTTTTTCTTTTTTTTATATGAAATATTCATTTTATTTAAAAGTATAATATATAAGACATATTCTACCACTCTACAAATACACATGTAAAGTAAACATGAACCTCAAAACTGTTCTACTTTTCTAAACATTTGAAATTTTCTTACACTATTACTTCGAAGCGGTTTGGAGTTTTGTTAAGGTAAAATTAATTTATTGATGTTTTGATTTGTGTTTTATAAACAATAGTTCACGTAGAATTAGTTTTTCGTTATGTCTACACGTAAAATTAAGTTAATATTGTTATGTCATAGATATATGTATTATTATAAAATAAAAATAACAGTACATATGCACTTTTTCAATAAGTACATAAGAATTGAATTTAAATCTATAGCTATTAGTATTTATTTATAATATTAAGGTCCACAAATTTTACAATTAATTGTGTGTCTTCTTATAGGTATGGCACACCAAGGACAATCAACAAATGACAAAGAAGTGTTTATTTACTAAAATTTTTTTTATAATTGACTGATTATATAATTTAGTTGAATAATTAATGTATGATAATAATATTAAAGGGAAAAATAGAATTGAACGATAGTATAGTTCATATATTTCTTGAAATATATAAAAATGAAATGGAAAAAATAAATTGGCATACTTGTCCTTTGAAAACGCGAATTACAAATGGATTTCGAGAAGCAACAAGTCGAAATCCAGAATGGCTTTCATTAAAAACAAGTTTTACTCTATAAAAGAGTGTACGACATTTATCGCTGATTGATTTGTATGACTAGGGTTTCATTTCACAAAACCACAAAAGCTATTCAAATGGAAAATGAATGGTGGAATCATAATATTCAAATAATCTTTGAACATCATAGACATCTGTTTTTATTAGGAAAGTACAATATTTTTTAAATTTAGGAAATATATGATGCTTTAAAGCTCTGGGCACACCCCTTCACTTGATCTCGACAGATTGGATCGACTTTTTGGAGTCAAACACATTTTAACCGATGATGGATACTATCCGGATTCTGGAATGGATCAAAATATTAAATCTGAGACGGTTACCAGAAATGAATATGACAATGTGAATGTAGAAGATGATTCTGATGTTCCTTCAAGAAACCAAAACGAAACACTGTCTTCATACGACTAGAGTTCCAAACAGGTATACAGAAAAATTTCTCGTAGTTCATCTTCAACACGTAAGAAAGGAACAACAAAAGTTTCATATGACTTTGTGACAAATAAAGCTTACATGACACGAACATAAATTACTGGCCTTATTTTAAAGGATTTATAGGTGCAATTGATGGAGCACATGTTCATGTCACTATTACGAAAAAGATTCAGAAAAATATTTGAACAGGAAACTGACAGAGTGTGAATGTTTAGTTATATACAATATGGACATGTTGTTTACATATGCATCTATAGGTATTATGTGATCAGCTCATGATGCAAAAATTCTAGCACTAGCAATGGAGGCCTCATTAATTTCTGACCGCAACTTTTGAAAAGTATGATTTGGAAGATTTTGGTTATCCTCTTCGACTTGGATTTCTTATTCCATATAAAGGGGGAAAATATCATCCTAGCCAATACGATGGAGCTACTTTGCCCAATAGTAACAAATAAATGTTTAACAAAGGACACTTTTTGCTACGCTCCATTATTGAGAGTATTTTCGGTGTATGGAAAAGAAAATTGCAAATTTTAAGAGAGAAACCAAGATACAACATACATGTTCAAAGAAAAGTTGTTGCAGCTACAATGGTGCTAAATACCTTTATCAGGCTATCATTCTTACTTAAAAGTTCAATTGCTAGGATCTCAATGTTTTCGTAAGTCTATGAAAGTTTGTTTGTTCTGTTTATATTTCATCTATATTGTAACCCTTAGCCTAAGAAGAGGTAATCTGTATTTGGTGTCATGTCTATTAATTATCCCTAAGAGCATAAATCTAATAAATATTATAATTCAATTGATTATTTCAATTGTGGCATATTGAACCTATCATTTTTAGGATTTAACTAGCACATAATTTGTGGACAAGATTTATAATGTGTCTTTTGTTGGTTAAAATGTTAGAAAATAAAATTAAACTACTTCATCAATAATCGATTTTTTAGTGTGTTAAATATTTTGCCTAAACTATGGTGGAATTATATTGTGTGTTATGTCATAGTAAACAAATAGATGAAAATGAAAGATGGGCCGTCTCAACCAAATAAATAACAGACAAAACGTGAAATACCTGAGAGAATGCTACTTGGTAAAAGCATAAGACATTGAACTCGGTCTACTTCAGGAAAATCAAAGGACCATATTAGTTCAACGATTAAAAGTGAAGAAATGAGCATATGTGTCAACAATAGCTTGTGCACTTTTCCGCTACTAGTTGACCGAGAAAGATTAATAAAAGAATTTAAACAACGAAAGAGAACACAACAATGAATTGGTACCAACAAACAATCACCAATCACTAAAACCTTTCAAACTAGTAACTCGGCCTAACAATACTATTACAAAACAAAGCGTAAAAGCTATTTGCTATAAAAGTCATGTCTTCAAGAAATCAGGTTAATAATTAATGATATTGAAGTTTACATAAGGAAGTCAAAATGAGTAAAACGAACCTAGAGTTAATCCAACCCATTTGACAAATAGATCGGATTAATCCATAACTCATTTAAGTTAATGAAGTAATGGTTTTAATGGATAATTTAAATGGTTATTAATTAAAAACAAACATTGTAGGAGGATAAACATAATATACTTTTTAGATTTTGGGAAAACACGATTTTTACAGTTTTGACAGAAAAACATGATTTTATGATTTTGGCGGAAAATTTTATTCTAACAAAAAACCCAATTTTTTGTTTTAGCGCGAAAATCCGTTTTTTGTAGGATAACATGATTTTACAATTTTAACAGAAAATACGATTTTACGGTTTTGACAGAAAAAACTTAATTTTATGATTTTAGTGAAAAATAAAATTTACGGTTATGGTGGGAAAACTCATTTCACGGGGTTTAGCAGGAAAACTCGAGTTTATGATTTTTGCAAGAAAGTTATGATTTTATGGTTTTGGCGAGAAATGTCATTTTGCCGATTTTGGTGAAAAATATATTTTCTGGGTTTAGCTGAAAATCATGATTTTGCCGATTTTGGTGAAAAATATATTTTTCTGGGTTTTATCTGAAAATCATGATTTTGCAGTTTTAACGAAAAAAATCAATTTTGTAATTTTCTGTGTTTTGACAAAAAAAATTTAGTTTCGATTTAGGCAGAAAGAGAAACATGATTAAAAATGGTTTATTAAAAAAACCAAAATATAATGTTTATATATGTGTGAGAGATATAGGTTAGCTTTAGTTTATTAAAATTGATTTAGATATATAAAATAAATAAATTGGGTTTAATAAAAATGGTTTAGAAATTTAGTTTGATTAGTTTTTGTTTATATATTTGATTTGTGTTTATTAATTTGTATTGGATTGATTATAGATAACCTATTGTTCATTCCAATCCGAATTCTTTTCTCTTTTTTTGTAACACATTCGAACTCTTTTTTAAAATTTATTAAATCGATTAACCCATTTTATCCATTAATCATTTATACCCAATTTTCTATGTGCTAAGATTTATAGTTTGGATTGATCCATTAATTCTAATTCATTTTAACACCCCTAGGTTTACATGATCACAAGAGAAGTTATCTGAAATCCAATCAGGACATCAAACTGAGAGCATGCTCATGTAAACATGCATTATCCACTTGGTCATAATGTAAACCTTCAGTGACATGATCGGGCACTACAGATGTAGTAGAAACATCACCACCAAGGTCATTAGTCTCAACAATGAGAGTATTTTGTGGTTAATATCTGTTATCCCCTCGTCCCCGGTTTGTTTAGTGTCGTATGCTGAGGTTTAACAAAGCATTGGAATATAAGTCTATGGCTAACTTGTTATCGTTGTATTGTACAACACATTGATTATTGTCGTGCTTTCCAAAATCATGCGCTCTTTAGGCTTAGAAAAGCACATCTCAAATTCAAAGCATTTTGTTCTTTTAAGGTAAAATTTAATCTGGTCATATCAATATCTGAGAGTCTTTAGAAGAAGAAGATCCTCTCGTTGGATGTTATTCTCACAGTCACTTTCAACTTTGTAGAATCTTAAATCCATCATAATGCACGTAGCAATAGCAAACAGATGAATGAAAAATGAATGTTCGCCGTCCCAACCTAATAACGTGATCCACAAACAGGAAGATAATTTAAAACCTTTCTGCCAGAAAAGTCATGAGATCAAGTCAGTAATCAATGATATTGGGTTTACATGATCACAAGAGAAGAACACCAATAAGCCCATGTAACCATGGCATTATTGATCACAATACAACTGCTTATAGCCATATGCTTTCCTCTAAATCATGCGGTCCGGCTCAGAAACCATTTTGGTTTTTTTGCCCACTCCTCTTTCATACTGTGGTCATATCAGTTTATGAGAGGCTTACGAATTCATTAACACAATTTTTTCTGTCCATAAAAGGGAATCAAGATATAGAATCTACACACAAACAAATGTTCTTCAAAAGTTAAAGCCACATATCAAAGCAAAAATGCTTAACATGAACGAGAAAACTCAATAAAGATATTAATATAGCACCATGCTCGTGTAATCTGAAGCATTGAAACAGCTTAAACAGACTATGATTTTCTTAGGTGCCGATCCAGGAACAAAAACTAGTTTTACTCAAACCAAATACTAGTAATCTAAGACTCCAAACATTCAAGAGAAAGCAGAGCAAATCAGAGAACTTTGAAGGTATATAATATAAAATCCACATGAATATAAATTCAGAGGCTATTTATATTCTCATCATCATGCTCTGCTTCCTTCTAATAATAGTACACAAAACCAGAAGCACACATATTGGCCAATACGCATATTCTGGGGAGGTTCAAGACTATTGAACATCACCAGAGTTTAAAAACAGACGCAAGAGCCAATATATAGCACCAAAAGAGTACCCTTTTTCTCGATTTTGTTCCTTGGCATCTATAAACTCAAAGATGCAAGGGGCTATCAGGTGCTCATACTACCGCAAGTACAAATAAAGAAACCAAACTTTCAAGACAAAACTAATAAAGCGACATACTTTGCTAATCCTAAGAATCTCATAATGAACCCATAATCAATAAACGATATTTTGACTATTCAGCAAACTTTGTGAATGATTTTCTTTGATACTAGTTGCAGCTGTGTGGATTTATAAGAAGACAACAACAACTGCAACCGGGTAGGTTAACAAGTAAGAACCGGGTCGGGTTTTCAATCCACACTCTAAATTGGACACTCGACCCATAATACTTTTGTGGGCTTCGGATCCAATCCTATTATTTGCACCTGGATAAGATCAACATCTTCCTTTGTGGGGTAGATAAAGGTTACAAAATCTACTTGGCAACCAAATCTTTCCGGCACCATTCAGCATCCTAATGACAAGATGAGGCTTAAAAAGAAGCAATCTAGACGTTTAGAGATTGAGTTAGAGTAGACAAAAGCAATGAAAGGAACATGAACCTCGTCGAAGATGATTAACTTCATTGGTTAGTACAATAATATGAGATGAAACAAAGCTTACTTTTTCATCCATTTTTCTTTTAAATCTACAAAGTGATTTATAAAACATAAAGAGAGTCCACATGTTTTAAACGAGACAGCAGAAACTAACAAGATCCTGAGGGTTTAAAGAAGTTTTAAAAAGAATGAACAAAAGACACGTGACTAAATTCTTTCTTCATCTCTTGAGTCTCCTCCACACTAAAACAAGCTGAAATCAACCAATATTTACACTAAATCCATACCACTCTTCTCTTCTTGACCATCTTTTTCCACTAGTTCTTTCTAAGCCAAGCCCTTCAATCCTTTATTCTTCTTCTTCTTCAGTCTCAGACATCTCAAAACTGACACGAAGTTCCCAGCCTCTGCCTCAGATTCTGTCCTAAAGTTATAGCCTTGCGCTTTGCAAACGCCGGATAAAGTAGCTCTTGATACTTCTCCAAGAAAATCTTCCACTCCTCTTCACTCATATCCGAGAACTTCACAAAGCTTGTGCTTGCTGGGATCTGTTCTTCTGCACTCCTGTGGCCAGACGAAGCATATGCGCTCTCTGCTCTCGCTCCTGGGTGTTTTTGATACTTCTGACTCTTTTCACCAAGAAGAGTGGTTTTGAGAGACATTGAAAGCTTAGTGATAGTATGCACCTTCACTGGAGTAGCTCTCTCATCCACTTCCTTCTCTTCTTCTTCTTCTTCTTCTTCTTCTTCCTCTGTTGTTTCTTCCACCTTTGAGAGATGACTACGAGCGTTTCCAAGTTGGGATATTGGTTTCTCGAGCATCACTTCCTCGCAATCTAAATCGAACTGGAACTCAACATCACCACCCAAGTCTGATCTTGGAGACTCAGCTTCCTTTTCACCTATCAAACTCCTAGCCTCAAGACACACCACTTCAATCTCACTAGGCTCCTCGTCTCCAGGACGTACCTCTCGAGTCATCATCTCACCAATTTCCGCCAAACATAAACCATAAGCAGCAGCTTGCTTTAGTAAAATCGTGCAGAGAACTAGAACACGTAGACTAGCCTCTCGTACCATTGGAAGCTCCCTTCGCAGCATCTCACAATCTTCAAAAGGATCAAGATTTGCTATGTACTTCAGCTCATCTTCTGAGAACGGGATCGATGCCTGTGGCCAATGAATCCACTCAAAGTAAGGATCCTCCAGAGTTTCAGGCAAGCAAAGACCATGATCAATCGGAATAAGCTCCACTTGACCAAACATTCCAACACCATCCAGCTTCCTTACCAGAAGGTTCCCTGAGTGTCTGTCTGTATTCAAGATTCTAATGTCAAGAATCCCTATACGATGCACAGCTGAAACAGGGAAGCTGGACGTTCCATGCTCACTAGCATCATAATCATGAGGTATAAACTGCTGCAAAGAAGCAATCTTACTCACTAACATCTTCTCCATATGCTTGCTCCCCTTCACTCCATTGTTAACATTAAATATAGAATGAGAAATCTTCACCAGAGCAGTGGGAGGAACTTTGGCAAAACCATCCTTGTCAAGGAGATAAGCCGCGACTTCTCTGTAACCTGTTTCCCCAACACGCACAGAACGTTTCAACCCAGGCTGTCCAAGCGCCTTACCAACAAAACCTTTCGGATTATTAGGAGCAAAAGGCTCCTCATCAGTTGGTTTAACAATTGCAACGCTCTCACCACGGCTGTCCTTAAAGAAGTAAACCCCTCCAAGCCCACTATGGACAGCAACAGGATCAATGCCTCTCTTCAATGCCTTTGTAATATCCTTCGCCATTTGCCTCACAAAAGAAGAACAAACAGAGTTCCCAAGTATCTCAATAGAACTGGTCTCATCCCTATGATGCTGGAGATCAGCTCTCATTGGAGAAAGACATGGAGTGGAAGAACTCCGATGAAAGTTGTTCCGAGTTAGCAGCAGAGGAGAATCATTCCTGACTGATGTAAGATCATTATTAAGCACCAAATCCCCAAAGGTCAACGAGCTTTCCTCTGTGGGGAAGTTAAGAGCAACCTGCAACTTTCTTTTCACAGTGTGTGCGTTATCACCACGATCCAGCTCCAAGCCCAGTACGCAACCAGTCTCTGTCTGAACAAAAACACGCCTACGACCCACAGGCGGCTTCATCCCCAACTTGTTAAACTCATGGAACTCCCCGGTCAAGGGGGACTTTAGAAGAGCAACTGCCATTTGTGTCTGAATAGGACTGTCGAGCTTACGTGACATGAATGTGGAGATCGAACCAGAGAGGTCACAGCCTCTAAGAAGGCTTCAAAAGAAAGTCCCTTTCTTCTTCCTTCTAAGACAGGTTGCTTAAATCCAAGACCAATCAACCCAACCAAAACAAATCCTTGAACTAAACAAGACGGGCTTCCATAGTTAAAGTTTAGATAACAGGAACATAACAACAATCTGCAGATAAAGATATTGAATCAAGCGTGAGTGAAAAAACACAAAATCAAAACTTTATGCAATTAACTAATAGAGAATCATCTAAAACTAAGCAAATAAATAAAAAGTAACGGAAACAAAGGTTGGTGTGTCATCTTGTAAGAAGAGAGCATTAATTGCAAATAAGAAAACACCAGTGTGTGTATATACAAAAACAATCTAACATCTTTGTGATTGCTCTTGTTAAAAAAGAGTAAAGCTTTGTGCATCAAAAGAGAAAAAGGATCGAACTTGCAATAGTATATTTGAAGAACTAATTGAAAATCTTAAGACCCATAAATCAAATTTAAAATAACAACGAAGAGCAAGAGCAACACAATCTAGAAGAGAAGAGAAGACTCTCACCAGACTCGATGACAAGCTAAAAATGACGCGACGGCGAGGAGAGAGAAAGACGGGTGACGGGGATAATGAGCTTAGATGAAACAGCGTACCGAGAGAAAGGAGCTCCAAAACGAATACAGTCGCGGAGATTAAAAAGAATCCAACTCGTTCCGAGTCGACTCAGGAAGGTATCTCTCGCGTGAAGCTGTTTTTTCTCGTCTTGTTCCTATCTCTTTCGCTGCATCATCACTTACTCAGACAGACATTTTAACCTCTCCACACCGCTTAACCCAAGGGTCAAAAACTAACCATGGTTAAATTAAAAAGCCCCGGATTATTTTATTCTTTTAAAGAAGTTTCAGTTAAAATCAGCTAAGTGATAATTCGAAGCGTCTAGAACGGAAGATCAGGACCGTCGAAATAACGTCGGTGAAATGATGAACGTACGATGATGAGAGAACCGGACTAAGAAACAGAGGATGATGACGTGGACATTAACGATTAGAGCTTTGACGTGGCTGGGTCAAACATCTCAGTTAGATGAGTTACCATAATTACCCTTATCGATAAAGACTAATTTTAGTTTTTCTAAATTTGGAAATACTTGTCATGCAATACAAGTGTGTACTGTGATCGATAACGACATCTGGATGATTATACAGTATTATTGACGTATTCTCCAAGTGATTTTGCACATATATGAAGTGTATTATCATCATCGGGATAGTTTAATACAGGATCATAATCATAATCTTGGTCACTTTAAAGTTAGAAACACAATGATCTAATATTAACTCAATGATCAGGCTATAGACAGCTGTAGAAATATGATTCTAATCATGGAAAAGCGAATATATATATCTGATATTCAAAATCAAGACAATCTCATATGACAAATATTGACATTGAAACTTTGTAAAACCCCTAACTTTTATAGTTGTATTATTTGTACACAACATAATGTCTTTGATATTGATTTAATAAGTACTTTTCCTTCTGTGATTGAACATATTACATATCAGAAAATATATGTCATTGGCCAAAATAATTATCCAAATTAATTAATTAAGTACCTCAACTATATTTATGAACACACACTATTATTTTAAATCATCACGTTTAGGCACGACGTGGTAGAGGTGCATAGCGGTCAACGGCCGGGATAGATATTTTCCGACATAAGCAAACCCACTACAATGTTTGTTTATCCCCCTGCAGGCGTAATATTATTCTTTTGAATTGGCAATTTAATATTTGATTCTACCTTCGAAATTTGAGCTTGAAAGAAACCAAATTTTATTTTTTTTACCATCTATAAGAATTTGTATGTATCCTATCGATCGTCATCTCTGGTTCCTTAAGAAAATAGCACTGAAGCTTACATACCAACGATGCCAAGTGAATGAAGATGGGAGAAGACAAGAAAAGGTCATGCATGCCACTAAATTGAGAGGACTGGTGATTGGTGAACGTGAAGCTGATTCAGTGGCAAGTTGAGCTATACGACGATCTTATCCCCTCACGTGTCATTATGTATCTCGTGCTTAAACTCTAATTTTGCAAACTCTATTATATTTAACTATTTATATTCTCTCTTTTTATTATACTTTTTGTTTAATAAAGGGACGTTTGAACAAAATAAAAACTAAATTAAACATCTTAAATTATAACCCCTATTTAATATCGTAGATGCCTGCAGGCTGCATCCAAAACATGTTAGGGCATGTTTATTGCAGGGTTCTTAGGTGGGGTTCTTAACTTTTGTTAAGAGTCGGTTCTTAGTTTTAACTAAGAAAAACTAAGAACCGACTCTTAAATAAGAGTTTTAAGAGCCGGTTCTTAGCCGTAAAGTAAAAAAAAAAAAACGAAAAAACAAAAAATCAAAAGTTAAGAACCCCACCTAAGAACCCCGCATTGAACATGGCCTTAGAAACAAAATTATTCTATTTGATAACAGTTAAATAAAAGATAAATCACCAAAGTCATCTGGTAAGATCATGATTAACCCAGGTTTTTAAGAGTTGAATTTTTAGCGGAAAATAAGAAATTATTTTTTTAATTTTTAACTGAAAAAGTAAGAACCGATTCTTAGTTTTTAGTTAAAAGTTAAAAAAATATATTTTTTTTTATTTTCTGTTAAAAACTCCACCCCTAAGAGCATCTCCATTGCTGAAACTCTCCAAAAATTCTTATTTTTTTTTAATTTTTTTTTTTCAGAACTATAAAAAAAAAGAACCATCCGCGGGCCGACACTTGGCAGTCGGACCCGCGAATAGTATAAGAGTTGATTTTTAAATAGAGAGTTTAGGAACCAACTCTTACACTGTTCATCGATGTGATATCATTGTTTAATATTTTTTTTTTTTTAAAACTTAAGCACCCCCAATGGAGGTGCTCTAAAACACCGGTTAATCATGCTCTAAGTAAACATATATAGTTGGCTTACTTTCATTGTTTTCTACTTAAATATCAGTCTTTTATCATTGGATACAAAACATTCTTAAAATATTGTACATTGTTTTTCCGTTTAATATCTGGCTTCTAAAAAATGTCAGGATGGATATTTATTAGTAATTGTATTGCATGACGTTGGCAAAAAAAGAAGTGGCAAAAAAAGAAGTGTAGTTAGGAATTCAATTATAATATTTGTCATTTTGTAATGCACACACACACACACACTCATATATATGATAAAACGAAGAAGTATATGTTTTTAAAAATAAAGAGACATCATGAATAAATAAATGAAACTTGTCAGCAATATTATGTAGAAGTACCCCTAGTTGCATTATCAAACCATGTGGAATTATTTTTGGAAATTGTTTAGACAAACTTTTTTGTTTCTAATTTTGATCGGTATATCATCCTGCTATATTTATACAAAAAAATTGTTACTGCGAAAAAAAAACGAGTGTAGGGATAAAAATTGTTGTTTCTAATTGTGTGTTAACAAAATATATAAAAACTTTAGTCTGAAAAAGAAAAGAATATATATATATAATGTTACTACCAAAAACGGTAACTAGAGATAAAAGAGAACTGGTCGTGTCTTCTTGTCTGACAGATTTTTCTCTGTGGGCGGGACTATCCGTTGGCTGACTAGCCTCTTGTTTCTGATCATTGACGCAATCATGGAGCAACAAAACAGTCACCCAATAAATCATATTTGAATTGCAACATTTTTCTCCATAAGTTACCAACACATGAAAAAGTTAGTTTTACAAAAAAGAAATATTACTATTAGATTACGAGCATCACAAACTTTTAACCGCTGAAACAATTTTTTTTTAATCGCAGCAACAACTCAATATTTCATATAAATATTTATAAGAGATGAAAACTATATGTTCTCGTCATAAGAAGAAAATAATAGCACTTAATTAAAATATGAGTTTGTGTTTTGGTGGTTGTCATGAATTGAAAAAGACATTGAAAGATTGTTAATCGATAGACTTACGTTATATCTAAACCTAACTAAGATGTATTAGACGGGATGAGGTAGCTCTACTGGTTAGAGTCTTGGGGGCCAATTGTCATGCTTCCGGGTTCGACGCTAGCCGGAGGTGAACTGCCTCTTCCATGTCACTTTACACGGATATGAGTCCATGTTTTAGGGCCTATTTGAATACCCGGAGAGATGGTCTATCCGTGGGCTGCACCTCTCCTTGGGGATTAGTCTGGACCTCTCTATGGGCCTGAAATACCCCCAGGTAAAAAAAAAAAAAAAAAAAAACTAAGATGTATTAGATATAATTCAATATAACATGGCTATATTTTGTATTTGTAACGCTCTATACAGCTCTATTGGCAATGATCATTCTGTTTATGAGCTCTATCTTGTGCAACTGGACATGGGTTCCATGCCTCCATCTTGTGCAATGAACGATGTAATATTTTAGAAAATTTGAAAACTGTTTATTGGTATATAACCACTATGTGGTTGTTTAAAATGTTTTAACATCATTCGCACAACATCACAAAAACATTTTTAATAGATTATTTATCATTCAACTACTTTAGTTTAAAGTTACATAGTTTTTTTTTCCATTATAAAAATAGATTATTGACCAAAAAAACAAATGCACAATATTCAAATCAATTCTTTAAAACAAATTTCTAAATAGATTACCGTATACCCAAAATCCAGATGTAATTCAAGATATAGTGGTTTGTTTACAAAAGAAAAAGTAGTCAGTGTTTACCGAAAAAAATGGATCAAACAATGAGGCAGATAAAATAAAATGGTGTAGCTAGGGACAAAACATGATCACACCATCTGCATTTAGAATCCTACCGAAAACACAAATCATCCACTCAAAGATGAAATCACATTAGTGATTCAAAAGTACGTAAATAGAGAGAGACATGGCGAACAAAGAGCCATCAACGGTGACCAACAAGCAAATCATATTCCCACATTATGTGAGTGGATTCCCAAAGGAATCCGATCTAAAAGTCACCACAACCACCATCGATCTAAGGCTTCCGGAGAGATCCACGTCACTTCTTGTGAAGAATCTTTACCTGTCTTGCGATCCTTACATGCGCATTTGCATGGGAAAGCCTGAGCCCTTGAGCTCTTCGCTCCTTCCAGCGTTTGATACCGGCAAGGTACTAACGAGGATAACATATTTGGATACCTTCATTGACATCTTGAATAGGATAGTTTTAACATTATATATGTTTTTGTATAGTGCATTATTGGTTACAACTTAATGTTTTCCAACCGATTATTTGAAAACTTGAATTTTATGTGTGTCTCTTATGTATGTAGGCCTCTTATGAATATAAATTTTGATAATGTCGCTCAGTTTTCTTGAATATGTTGCGTGTAGCCAATCGTTGGCCTTGGAGTGTCTAAAGTGATAGATTCAGGGCATCCAGATTACAAAAAGGGAGACTTAATCTGGGGACTAGTTGGATGGGAGGAGTACAGTGTTATTACTCTAACTCCTTACTCGCATTTTAAGATCCATCACACCGATGTTCCATTATCTTACTACACTGGACTTCTTGGTATGTATCTTATCTCACTCTGAAGAATAAAGACATAACCGGACTCTGCAATCCGGTTCTGTACGTTTTGGTTCTATTGGTTATTTGTTTTCTTTTGACTGTTTCTTCTTTGAATAAGTACTCCTGGTTTGTAGGAGATAGAATAGGCACTAAGAGTAGTTGTTATCCTTTAGCTTAAGTTTCTGAACTTAGTTGTAAAGTCCCTATATATTGGGCACTCTATTATCGTTTTGATTGCAGCAATAAGAAAGTATCTTTCAGCAAACAGCTCTTACCTCTACAAGTGGTATCAGAGCCTTCTATACACAAAAACAGTTTGAGTGAAATCTGTGAGTAAGGATGAGTGAAAAGGACGGGTTGATGATTCCGAAATTTGATGGAGACTTTGAGCATTGGGCGTTGCTCATGGAGAATCTCTTGAGATCCAAAGAGTGGTGGGATCTCATCGAGACTGGTATGCCACAAACGGAGAGAAATGTGATCCTGACGGAGCAACAGAGAACGGAGCTTGCGGAGAGTAAGCTCAAGGATTTTAAAGCAAAGAACTATCTCTTTGCCGCCATCGACAAAACGATCCTGAAGACGATGGCCAAGAAGGACACATCAAAGGATATTTGGGAATCACTGAAGACCAAATACCAAGGAAATAAGAGGGTTCAGAGTGCTCAGCTGCAAAGGTTAAGGAGAGACTTTGAGGTATTGGAAATGAAAGATGGAGAGACCATCACGGAGTATTTCTCAAAGGTGTTAACTGTGGCCAATGACATGAGAAATCTCAATGAAGATATACCCGATGAGAAGATAGTGGAGAAGATCCTTCGCACTCTAGTGGAGAAATTCACATATGTAGTTTGTGCAATCGAGGAATCGAATGATATCAGAGAACTATCAGTCGATGAGCTGCAGAGTCGATTGCTTGTGCACGAGCAAAACCTCACTAAACACACCAAAGAAGATCACGCACTCAAGATCGAGAGTGGGAGAGGAAGAGAAGGACACTCTCCAAACAGAGGAAGAGGAGGATATCGAGGAGGAAGAGGAGGACGTGGAAGAGGTACAGGAAGAAGATTCGACAAGAGCAAAATTGAATGTTACAACTGCCATAAAATGGGTCATTTCAGGAACGAGTGTCCTAGTTGGGACGGTGCTGCCAACTATGCTGAATTTGAAGAAGACGTCTTGCTGATGGCGCTCGTGGAACCTGTTGGTGAGGAACATGAGACAATCTGGTACTTAGATTCTGGTTGCTCTAACCACATGTGTGGTAACAAAGACTGGTTTACCGAGATAGACATGAGCTTCAGTCACAATGTGAAGCTAGGAGATGATCGAAGAATGCTAGTAGAAGGAAGAGGCAACCTTCGTCTGGAGATCAATGGAATCAATCAAATGATTTCATCCGTGTATTACGTACCGGGACTGAAGAACAATCTCTTCAGTGTAGGACAATTGCAGCAGAAGGGGCTACGGATCACTATTGATGATGATATGTGTGAAGTCTGGCATAAACAGCAGCAGAGAGTGATTATGCAATCAACCATGTCAAGAAATAGGATGTTTGTGATCACGGGAAGGGTGAAGAAGGTGAACAAGGAGATGGAAGAGAGAATGTTGCAGAGCACTGTGGAGATCGCAGAAAACGATTGGCACAGAAGATACGGACACTTAAACCACAACAGTCTGAAGATGCTAATTGAGAAGGAAATGGTGAGAGGAATACCAAATCTTGACATGAAGGGAGGAGTCTGCGAGATATGTATGAAGGGGAAGCAGAACCGATCCAACATTCCAAAACAGAGTTCTTGGAGGGCAAGACGAGGGCTGGAGCTTGTTCACAGTGACATTTGTGGCCCCATCTCACCTGTTTCAGAGAGTGGTAAGAGATACTTCATCACCTTTATTGATGATTACAGCCGCAAGTGTTGGACTGCTTTGCTCTCAGAGAAGTCAGAGGCGTTCAAAGCATTCAAGGAATTCAAAAGTGCTGCTGAAAGAGAGATCAATCAGCAACTGGTATGTTTGAGAACTGATAGAGGTGGTGAATTCAACTCGAAGGAATTCGAAGGTTTCTGTGCTGAGAATGGAATCAAGAGACAGCTCACGGCAGCATATACGCCACAGCAGAATGGTATCGCGGAACGGAAGAATAGAAGCATCATGAACATGGTTAGATGCATGCTCTTTGGAATGAATGTTCCATTAAGATTCTGGCCGGAAGCAGTCCAATATGCTGTTCACATACTGAATCGCTCACCAACAACAATTCTAGGTGAAGTAACTCCAGTGGAGAAGTGGAGTACTCTCAAGCCATCAGTAGAGCATCTGCGGGTTTTTGGGTGCGTTGCTTACGCCTTGGTACCATACGAGAAGAGAGTTAAACTTGATGAGAAGAGTGTGAGGTGTGTAATGTTTGGGATCAGCAAAGAGTCAAAAGCCTACAGGCTATATGACCCAAACACAAAGAAGATTATCATCAGCAAAGATGTAAATTTCGATGAGAAGAAACCATGGAGCTGGGAAGAAAAGGTAGAAGATGACAAATTTATGGTGGAAATTGGTGACGAGGAAGAAGGAAATGAAACCAGGATTGTGAGGGATGAAGCACATGAACAAGACTTCCGAGAAGAAGAACCGGAGGAAGAAGAAGAAGACCCGCAACCTGAGACAAACACACCCGAAGCTGAGAACACGAGAAGGAGAGCAACTGGGAGACAAGTACAGAAACCAGTGTGGATGAAGGATTATATCGGAGGTACTGGTTTTCTTGTAATAGAAGATGATGACGCTGTTCTTGCTATGTTTGTGGGTTCAGTGGATCCAGAACACTTCGAAGAAGCAGTACAATTTGAAGAATGGAGAAGAGCAATGGAGGCAGAGATTGCGTCAATAGAGGAGAATAGAACGTGGGAATTGGTAGAACTTCCAGAAGGAGCCAAAGTGATTGGAGTTAAATGGGTTTTCAAAACAAAACTTGATGAGAATGGAGAGATTGATAAGCTCAAAGCAAGACTGGTGGTTAAGGGATATCATCAAAGAAAGGGAGTTGACTTCGAGGAAGTATTTGCCCCGGTGGCTCGATGGGATACGATCAGACTCATCTTGGGCCTAGCTGCAGAGAAAACCTGGAAAGTTTTCCAGCTTGACGTTAAAAGCGCTTTCCTACACGGAGAGTTAAAGGAAGACGTCTATGTGGAGCAACCAAAGGGTTTCGAGGTTGAAGGAGAACTCGACAAGGTCTACAAACTGAAAAAGGCATTATATGGCCTGAAACAAGCGCCCAGGGCTTGGTACAGTCGAATCGAAGGCTACTTCATGAAGAAGGGATTCAAAAAATGCTATTGCGAACATTCCTTGTCCATGAAGGAAGAAGGAGGTAATATTTTGATTGTGAGCTTGTATGTGGATGACCTTATCTATACAGGAAATTCGATAGATATGGTTGAAGGTTTCAAGAGATCTATGATGGAAGAATTCTCAATGACGGATCTAGGAAGGATGAAGTTCTTCTTGGGGGTTGAAGTGGTACAAGACGAGAAGGGCATCTTCATAAACCAGAGGAAGTATGCGGAGGAGATGATCACAAGGTATGGAATGGAGGGTTGTAATTCTGTTAAAAATCCTATCGTACCAGGACAGAAGTTATCAAAGGCAGGCTCTGGAGACCCAGTCGACCCAACAGAATTCAAACAACTCATTGGAAGCCTCAGGTATCTTACTGCTACTCGACCAGACTTGATGTACTCGGTGAATTTGGTTAGTAGATACATGGAAAGTCCGTATGAACAACATATGCTGGCGGCCAAGAGGATTCTGAGATATGTTCAAGGGACGAAAGAGCTTGGAATTCGCTACAAAGCCGGTGGAGAACATGAGCTGATCGGATTTGTGGATAGTGACTACGCCGGTGACATCGATGATAGGAAGAGTACATCAGGATATGTGTTTATGTTTGGAGATGGAGCTGTTTCTTGGGCGTCAAAGAAACAGGCGATAGTTACTCTTTCAACCACAGAAGCAGAGTTTGTGTCTGCAGCGTACGGAGCTTGTCAAGCGGTCTGGATCAGGAACGTGTTGGAAGAAATCAAACACAAACAAAGAGAAGGGACAGTCATGCTATGCGACAACAGCTCCACTATAAAGTTGTCCAAGAATCTGGTGTTACATGGGAGAAGCAAACACATCCATGTGAGGTATCACTTTCTAAGGGAGCTAGTAAATGACGGAGTTATTCAACTCAATTACTGTACAACACAAGAGCAGATTGCAGACATCATGACAAAGCCAGTGAAGTTGGAGGTCTTTGAGAAGCTTAGGAAGAAGATGGGCGTGTGCTTGAAGAACGAGTAAACTGAAGAGAAGGGTTTCAGTTTAGGGGAAGGTATGAAGAATAAAGACATAACCGGACTCTGCAATCCGGTTCTGTACGTTTTGGTTCTATTGGTTATTTGTTTTCTTTTGACTGTTTCTTCTTTGAATAAGTACTCCTGGTTTGTAGGAGATAGAATAGGCACTAAGAGTAGTTGTTATCCTTTAGCTTAAGTTTCTGAACTTAGTTGTAAAGTCCCTATATATTGGGCACTCTATTATCGTTTTGATTGCAGCAATAAGAAAGTATCTTTCAGCAAACAGCTCTTACCTCTACACACTCTTGATTTCATTGCTAAAATAAATCATGGCAGTGTGATCCTTGATTTTTTTTTTGCCATCTAGTTTTGATAGTGAAGAAGTATGCTGCTATGAGATTCTTAATATATAATTACGAACGTAGTAAAGACTGTACGGGGTCACGTGCCCCCGTCTCATTCTTCATTTTCTTTAAGCAGTTAAGGTTAATTTTGGAAAACAAATATGTTTAAAATTGCTTTAATTTGATATTAACTGCAGGTATGCCTGGTATGACTGCTTATGCTGGATTTTACGAAGTTTGTTCACCTAAGAAAGGAGAGACTGTGTTCGTGTCGGCTGCATCAGGTGCAGTTGGTCAGCTTGTGGGACAATTTGCAAAGCTTATGGGTTGTTATGTCGTTGGAAGCGCCGGTACTAAAGAAAAGGTACTTAAAACTTATCAAGCAGTAATGCATTTTATACCAAGAAAGTGACTAATCCTTCTGTTATGGAGCTTCTCTAAGGTTGAACTTCTCAAGAAAAAGTTTGGATTCGACGATGCTTTCAATTACAAGGAAGAAAATGACCTTAATGCTGCCCTAAAGAGGTTTATTTTTATAGATAAACGATCATATAATCTTTGGCTCTAATCTATAATAAGTAACTACTTAATTACTAGGTATTTCCCGGAAGGGATAGACATATATTTCGAGAACGTAGGAGGCAAAATGTTGGATGCAGCGCTGATAAACATGAAGTTGCATGGTCGTATCGCAGTTTGTGGAATGATCTCACAGTATAATTTAGTGGATCCAGAAGGTGTACACAACCTAGTCACGATTCTTTACAAGAGGATAAAGGTTCAAGGCTTTGCTGTCTCTGATTTTTACGACAAATACTCAAAGTTTTTGGATTTTGTGCTTCCTTATGTAAGACAAGGGAAGATAACGTACATTGAGGACATAACCGAAGGACTCGAGAGTGGACCTTCTGCTTTGTTAGGACTCTTCCACGGTAAGAACGTTGGGAAACAACTCTTTGTGGTTGCTAGTGAGTGAGACCAGGGGAGTATAGTCTTTTAGTGACTTGTGACGGTTTGTTTTTTTAGTTTTTATGTACGGACTTATACAATTTGATAACCAGGTTAATTAAACACGCCCTGTATAAAATCGGACTATACAATTTGATAACCAACCTTAAACATAAACATAGTTTTCAACGGTTATTAGGTGATTATCTGCGCATATAAATAAATTTATATACTAATAATCGTCGAATATTAACTTGATTGTTCAACCATCTATTATATTAAAACAGAATCCTATTTGAAAATTACCTTGGCATATATTTTTTTGGACTTATTGAAAAATGTTGTGACTTATCTATTAACTTACATCTATATTATTAAAAATCAAGTATAAAATTGGAATGTTTGGAAACATAGATAGTAGACTAAAGGAAGAATGTTTGGAAACACGGATAGCAAATTAAATATTTTCTTCTATTTACACATTTAGTCATCCCATTTTTTTCTTATTTACAAATTCTTCCAATATCAATTAAAATAATATATTTAAATTAATTAATTTCAATGAGTTGTTATTTCTTTGTCGTAAAAAAACAATCTCGAAATATATAGTGTATGTTATATAAACCTATCTATAAATATAGTATTAATTTATTTATTTTAGTAAAATATAAAAGAATCTAAAATATTTTACTTAAAAATTTAAATATTTTATAAAATTATACATTAATAAATTTCGTGATTAGTAATATAATATTATTATAAATTAATTTAACTAAGTTTTTATTATAAAACATGAAAATAAAATTCTACACTATTTTTTTAATAAATTCTATAAATATATTCTCTATTATATAAAAATAGCAGTGTTACATTAGTTAAATATAGTAAAATTATATTAAATAGGTAAATTAATAAATTTTAAAATTTTATCTACTATTAACAAATAGTAATTAGACCATTTCAAAAATTAGTTAATATGCAATATTTAATTATTTACATTAATAATAAACCAACTAAAGATTTAAATTTTATTTTTTAATTATAACAAAATCTGTTGAGAAAGAATCTAACAAAATCTTAGTTAAGAATTTAAATATTTTTATAAAATAATACATTAATAAATTTTGTAATTAGTTATATAATATTATTATAAATCAATGTTAACTAAAATTTTATTATAAACAAGAAAATAAAAATTCTACTATTTTTTATAAATTCTATAAATAAACTCTGGATTCTATGAAAATAGAAGTGTTACATGAATTAAATATGATAAAATTATATTAAATAGGTAAATTAACAAATTTTAAATTCTAAAGTTTTTCATATAAATAAATCATCATCTACTCTATTAAAATAGAGTCCTAAATTTATCTACCATAAAAGTTATCATTAACTTTTGGACTCTTTCAAGTTTGTTAGAAAAATGCATAATTTATGGACCATATCAAGTTAGTTATATATTTATCTTATTAATTAGAGTATTTTTGTATTATTTGGAAACAGGAATAGCAGTTAAAAAAAGTTTTGTGTGGAAACATGAATAACAGTTTTTAAAAAAAATTTGTTTGGAAACAAAGATAGTACTGTTCTTTCCTTAATGTTTTTTAGTAATATCATTAACATAAGACCCAAAATATTTCAATTGTATATACAAATTTATTTAAAAAATCTATAAATATATCATTAAATAAATAGTTATCGCCAAAATATTTCAATGTGTATGATTAAACATATTCATTAAAAAAAATCGTTAACGTAAATATGTAATATACATATACATATATATATATATATATATATATTTTTCAGGTTGTTATAATAACTATATTTTATATTAACTATTTTAAAGATGTTTGCTATTAATTTAAATATGTTATATACAAACATAAAATTATGGTAATTTAGACAATCATATTAATTTATTAGTTATATAATAGATCAAACAATAATACAATGCGAACAACTTCAAACATATACAAACATATACAAAATAAACACAATTATATATGTTATACATTACAATTTACGATAACACCCATGATGGTGTTAAAAATGGTCATCTAAATATCTATCGACTACAATTCGGTTTTTCTGAATGTTGGGGTTTAAAGTGATTTTACATCCGAATATTATGAATTTACGGACGGTGTCGAGTAGAATCATTCAAGGTCTGCGTAGGTTTGTAAAAACCTAAAAATATCTAAAATATATCGGTTTACAAATATCATTAAATAATATTTTTAAAACCGTAAAAAATAAAAACTCCGCGCTTGGAAAGCGCGGGTCAAAATCTAGTTATATCATAAGTCTCAAATGTATAGTCATGCACCGTCAATATAAAGTTGATGAGTAGTGACATGTTTGACGATATCTTATTTTTTTAACCTATTTAATTTACATTGGATTTCAATAATATCATCAGAATGTTATAATTTATCATCTTATTTCGATATGAAGAATTGTATTTTTGAAATAATATGATCAAATAACATTTGAGATCCATGTTTGCGCGGAATGAACATTAATTATGTATTATGTAATAATAAATATATTGAATAATTGAGTAGCGAGTAATTATTATGTATATATTTAAGTTGGAGTAAACATACAAATAAAAACAATTTCTCTTTTTATTTACAATAATTTAATTATATATTTTTTATATGTATAAAATTAAAATGAACTGATATTGACATAGATATATAATATATTTAATATGAATATTTATTAATTGAGTCTTCGTATTCATATGATTTTATTAATATTTCTATATTTACTGTAACAATTTTTTTTTATTAACATGAATATTTATTAATTGAGACTTTCTATTCAATGTAAATTTTGAAAATAACATATTTATGTATTTTATATATGATATATATTTTAATTTAAACAATATATATATATATAGTTTGAATATATATTAAATGAGACTTCACATTTATATGATTTTATGATCATTTGTATCTTGTTATAATAGAAGTTTAAATCATTGATCACAAAAAATTCATGTGATTTTTTTTACAGTTGTAGTAATTTATAATCATTTAAAATAAATAAATATAGCATATAAGAAAAAATCTAATTTTTATTATATGTTAAATGTGACTGTTTAATTTCTTTTAAGAATATAATCAAAAATGATGAAGGATACAAAATTGTTATCAAATCTTTATTATTCAAAATCATTAATTGTTACATATTTTTAACTATATTAGGTAATTCTATAGTTTTTATTTAAGAAAAGAATAAAAATATTCTTTTATACACTACTAATTAATTTAATAATGAACCAACATATTTTTTAAAGATTTTAAAAATTATCGTAATGATAACACGTGACTAATAATTATTTTTTTAAAAAAAAATTAATATATAAGGGATTAGTTATGTTACTAAAAACATTCACGATTTTACATCCGATGATTCCACCTTTCTTTATAAAGATTCACGATATGTTTGTTACGATGATAAAGATTTTTGTAAGTATTTTCCCATTAGCCAGTATAAATTCATTTGTTCTGTAAATAAAAAATTATACTTTTTTGTGTGAAGAAGCATCTATACTATTAAAGCAGGATCCTATTTTGAAAATTTTGGATTATGTCCTTAGTTTTTAGGGACAATTTGTTGAATATACCTAACGAGAGCCAAAATTAAGAAAATGCCCTAATGAGCTTAAAACTCCAGAACACTGCAGCATTTTGGTTGAATTTTTCTTATATTACCCTCTGATCAACACCACGTTGCTAAGTAGGTAATTGTAGTTGTCTGTGCACTACCTACGAATAGGTAATTCTAAACCACAAAAAAAATTATTTCTTTAATAACTAGTTCTTTATCATCTCTTTCCTCCTTTTTTGTCGATGCTCACTATCTCTTTTCTTCTCTTCAATCTTTCAATAACAAATTTATTACTCATCTTCTTCTTTGCGTATAGACAGTTCTTTTCAAATGAACTCTTTTATTCTTTTATTTTTTGCAGAGATTTAACGAGAAATCTTTGTACGATGGGTAATAAACTCTTTAGTTTCTTCATGCTCATCTATCCTCACCGCAGAGATTCAGTAGCATTGAGGTCAAAATAAGTGGGAAAACAATCAATTAGATTTTGAAACTTTTAAAAAGTACAAGAGATTCTGGTATATTTCATGAACCATTGTATTCAATATATGATAACAACAAAGTTAATTGTTATACTATCTTGGATGTGTACCATAACATATTATATCTTATATTAAAACTTATAGTTAACAATTTTCATACTTATCATGTGATCTTAGCTGGTGACTAGATTAGTAGTGACTATAGTTCTTATGTATTTGTGTTGATGACATACAATGTTGTGTAATGAACTTGAAAATGGTTGAATTCCATCAAATTTATATCATTAGTGGTTAACATTTTTCTTAATTTGTTAGATGTTAAGTATTCATAGTATATGTTAATAATGTAACATAAATCAAGTCCTTTTGTCAACAAATCGAGTCTTATCAAACACGACATACTAATATAGCAAAGTTTTAACGAGTATCTACAATTTTAGTTAGCAGCTAAGAGAAAAGGTAAAGTCTAATGTTAGATTGATAACATTTAAAAAAGACATAATCTTAACTGTTAATTCGTGAAATAGTTGCTCTAATGTTTAGTATATATTGATGGAACGAGAAATGAGAGAAAATTGGTTTAAGATTTTTGTTTACCGGGTAAACGTATTGTTAAATGTATTACTTTCGTGTAATATCTAATTCTTGTAGTAAAATACATACATTAATCGATTTAGACGAACATGTACCCTCTAAACATAAATAAAATCGGATAACTAAGAAAATGCGAGTTAACATAATGGGTATTGAGATGTCTCCACGCTAGCCACCATGTCTAGACCATCGAAAGCGAAACGATGAGTCTGATATTCATATTCATCACTATAATATGTTGCGTGGCTCACACCTGCCTCTCTTATTTGTTGTCTTTTTCAACCACCGCACCGGTCCTCTAAACATTGAAAAATAACAAATGGATAGTGACTAAGAAGTTTGTTAGTCAGATAAAAAAGAGAGAGTGTGAATCATCACAAATGGGAAACAAGGATTTGAACTAACCTGATAACGTCTTCGTCCATTCTCGTAGTTCTTTATACATGCATCCTAACATGTAGCATTTAACAAAATATTTATTATTAATGTTAACCTATTTTGTAGTTGTTAACAACTTCTGTATCACCTACAACAATTATTTTATGATATTTTACCATTTAACCATTAGTGGTAACATATTTTGTAACATCTAATTTAATATGTATCAGCTAAACCATATCTGAAGCATCAAACCAAACATTTAGTAGCTAAATGTAATATATTTGGTAGAAGCTAAAGAAACATGTATCAGTGAACATCGTCTATCGCGTAGCTTCTACTCAGAAATATTAAAATATGAGGAGTAAGTATATCTGAAACGGTTAACTCATATGATATCTTTCATAAATTCCAGACAATGATATGCGAAAATAACCACTACAAAGGAGATGTAAATGAGGTAGAAATACCTGAGTTATGTTCAACGAACTCGTCTGATAAGGCATCGAGTCACTCAATAGAGATGGAGAGAGAAGAGTTGACCTTTGAATAAGAGTTTATTGGGAAGAGATGCGGTGGATTCGTCAAAGTTACAGTTATGGCGGCTTTTCGGTGTACAAATTCTCAGATTTGCGGTGGAAATGTGGTGTCAGAGATGTCGATGAAACTTGAGAATAGAGAAGAAGAAGAAGAAGAAGAAGAGTAGAGACGATCTCCATTTATGTACTCATTGTCACAATTTCTAAACATTTTCTTGTTTCACGTTCTTGCAAATTGCAAGACAAAGAAAGTGTTATGTAAAATAGCGTAATTGATGATGTTAATAGATTAAACAAGTGGTCCCACAATCTGAATTTCCTGACATCATATCTTAGCCGAATATTAGGAGAGAGGCTAGGAGCTTAGAGCACCCACATTGGTGTACTTCCTATGTGAATCTTTAAGTATATTAAACTAATTTTTTTTTTGAATAGTTAAGATCCTAATCCAATTTATATGTCCATTGGTGTTCTCATCACCTTCATCTCTTTCTCCTCACTCTCCTCCTCTTTGCCGCCGACGACTAATACAATCCCATCTTCTCCAACAATCTTTCCCTTTGATGATCAGATCTCTCCGGAGATGGCTCCTCTCCTCCCTTCTCCAGCCGTCACCTCCACTCAAACCATCCCTTCTACTAATTCAACTCTTCAAGATCCTGAAAATGACGATGTGATGGCCGAACCTGATCCAGCATTTGCTCCCTCCGCTCCCCCGCCGGCTTCTTCTCTTGCTACTCCGTCTTTTCAAGCTCCCGGAGTTCTCGTTTTCACCGCCGTCTCGTGTTTCTTGCTCAGGCTTCTTGCCGTTTCAGCTTTGTAGTTCATTTAGTGATGAAACAGAGGAAGGGTGAGTGATTTAGTCTTCTTTCCAACCTCATACCACATCACCAAGGATCAACTTCAAAAAATCCTTAAGGAAGGATTGATCCTTCATGTTTACCATTTTTTTATTAATATTTTAGTAAAAACTACATAGGTATTAGTGTTAAGGATTCTTTAAATCCCCCAATGTGGGTGCTCTTAGAGGTGTAGGGGTATTGGTAAAATTTTTTAAAAAGAAATAGTGAAAGGGTAGATCCCTAATTATTGTCAAAAGCGTGTATATAGCTCCCTAATTATCATATTTACATTAATACTTAATAGTTAGCTAATTTAAAAGATTGCAATCTTTCAATCATTTAATACTTAACAAAAACGATTTTATAAATGCCATATATATATATACACACAATCATATATAATTTTAAATTTATTGAATATTCTCAAATCTAGGTTAGAAATTACTATGAATAATTATTTGATTTCGTTTGATCTATATCGAGACCGATTCACTTTTTCAATGTAAATGTTCACGTGTATTCATTTTTTTTACTAATTTTTAATGTTTATTATTTTGAACCAACTAAGCTTGACAATCGTAAATATTAATATTTTTATACATGTATTACATTAATTTAATTTTCCATTTTTGTTTTCAATTTTTTGATAAAATTTGAATCCTATGGTATATTCCAAATTTTGAATCCTGTGGTATCAATTAAAATCCTATGGTATAAAATAAAAATATTATGATAAAATTTGAATCATATGGTATATTCCAAATTTTGTTAGTTCTTTTAAATTTGACGATATAACATGCGATCTAGATTTTAGCATGCTAACTAGATTTTGGGTAATAATATTTTATTTTATTTTTTTTAATTAATATAGACAATTTTTGAATATTTTTGAATATGTTTATAAAATGTGTTTTATATGGCTACAAAATGAATGATATAATTCTATACTAATTACTATAATATAAAATTTTAGGATTGTTTCTAAACATTATTTAACATGTTAATATTGCATTTTTTTGAGCCAAAGTACGAATTAAAAAATTAGTGACATTATAGAAAATTTCTCTAAAAAAATATGTATAATGAATTCTATGGTATAAATTTGAATCTTATGGTATCAATTTGAATTCTATGGTATAAATTTGAATCATATGTATCAATTTGAATCGTATGTTATCAATTTGAATCATATGGTATAAAATAAAAAATATTATGATAAAATTTGAATCCTATGGTGTATTCTAAATTTTGTTAGTTTTTTTAGATTTGACGATTTAACATGCGATCTAGATTTTAGCATGCTAACTAGATTTTAGCATGCTAACTAGATTTTGGGTAACAATATTTTATTTTATTCTTTTAATTAATATAGATAATTTTTGAATATCATTATAAAATTATCTTTATAAAATGTGGTTTATATGGCTACAAAATGAATAATATAATTCTATACTAATTACTATAATATACAATTTTAAGATTGTTTCTAAACATTATTGAAACATATTAATATTGCATTTTATGAACCAATGTACGAATTAAAAAATTAGTGACATTATAGAAAATTTCTCTAAAAAAATATGTATAATGAAAAACGTAAATATTATTAAATTTATTTATAAATAAAATAACCTTAGGAAATATATAATCACAACATGATTAAATTTATTGATTAGAATTTAATTATTATATAATATTTTAACAAATGCATTAGTATTTTGTAAACATGAACAACTATTTATAAATAAAGAACTACGATAATATTATTAAAATTGACTATAAATAAATACAAGTGTATGAAAACATTAAATTAGGTAAAGATTTATTAATTTTTTTAAAAAATATAAAAGGAAATGATTCAAGCGCGAGTTAAAATCTAGTTATCTGTGTTTCAGTGTTTAACCTAACTATTAGACACCGTTATGCAAGCTAATCTAGTCTGTCAAAGTATATATTAGGCCAAAAAGCCCAATAATGGAGTTTTTTAATATGCGGTTTAAGCTTCGGCCTTATAGATGTGATAGTTATGGAGGGAAAATTATACATTTCCCGCGACTCAAATAAAGCATAATCTCTCCATCTTCCTCGCGATTTCTTCTACCGTTGTGAGTTCCTCTCGTGTTTCACACTTTCAAGTTTCAGGTTTCAATGGCGAGCCCAAGTGCTGTATCTGAAGATCGAAAATCGGATGACCTCGAAATCGTCTCCGTAGGAGCTCTCTATAGCGGCTCCTGGGAAAAGAAGTACTGGAGTTCATCTAGGGTTTGTATTCTGTACTCTCTTCGTATTTTTACTGTTACGTATTCCTTAGAAAATGGCAAGTGAATTGTAATCTGGTTGACTTCGATTCCTGCGATTTAATCCATGTTGAGAATTTTCGATTGGATGGATATGCCTGTGATCCGATGCGTAGCGATAAACATCGTGTAGCTTGAACAGTAGATCGAACTCTGTTCTCTGATATTGAACAAAAATTGATTTAAGGTTTAACGTCGAGTGGCTAGATAGAGGCTAGATTCTTAAGCTGAGGATGTAGATTGGGATCAAAGACGAGAAGCAAGCTTATCAGTTCCTGAACAACATTTGTTGATTTTGTGTTATCAATATCTAATGAGTTTGTGTAGAATTTTGTTTAATTTAGCATCGTTTTTTTTAGGGAAAAGATCGTTTCCCTTATCCTGTGGGCTATAAAGCTGTTCGAGCTCTCAATGGGAGCACATATTATATGGAGATTGAAGAAGGTTCCAAAGGACCTTTATTTCTGGTGTGTTGCTGATTCCTTTATAATCTTATAAGGTTGTGCATATATTTATAGAATGGAGCAGAGTCTTACTCTATTGATGCAGATTAGATATTTGGATGAATCATGGACGGGTCAGACACCAAATATTGCATGGGGAAATTTCCAGAAGACGGGATTCTCCAACTTAAAAGTATGGCATGGGAAACGGTTTACTTGTAAGATGAACGGCATGGAGGTACATCTCGGTTTCTTTCTGTTACCTCATTAGACCATCTTGCATATTACTCTTATAAGTCATAAATTTATAAACCAAGTCTAGTCTACAATAAAATAGATGTTTCAAAGTCAAACATGCGTCATTGCCTTTCCAAAAATGCCCACATGTTGTTGAGATCATTTGGTGAAGCTTTTGAAGAACACTTACTGGCCACACGAGCACTATATTTATGCTTGTGACCTTTACAGGGAAAATTAAAGTCTCCATTTTCTTTAGGTCATAGAACACTATAGCATTAGTGAGTCATCCTAAACGGATTAAGAAGATACAGTTAACTTGTGGGAGTCTATAAGCTGTGATCATGCCTTTTGTTCTTCCTGATAAATTGATAGCGAGGTCTTATGCATTTAACTGCTCCACAACCTGTCTTTTGTCACTGTAGGTATACTATATTGTCCTTGCATTTCTGACTTCTCATTATGAGTTGATACATAAGAAATGCCTTACTACTTGGGGATATACCTGCCAGATAACTCGAGCATTCTACTTTAGCTAAGAATTCTTCAAATGTTTTGCTCTCCAGGCCCTCCTTGAGTGTTGTTTACTTATAGTATCACTTTGCTTGTAGTAATTCGGATCCTACCACTATGTGCGGGTTAATTAATTACTTGTTGTCCTAGATGACTGTGGTTTTTCTTTTGCTGCAGTTTTTTGGCTTTAAAAATCCTCTGGTTCAGAGATTGCTCCGGGAACTTGTGACCAACTCCCATGGGATGGTAGAGTCTAACTCCAGCAATAGGGTTTCAAAAATCCGGGTCAACGATGAAAGACCAGTCATGTCTGAAAATTCAGATTTATTATGTTATCTGGACATGCCAGTGGCTAGGAAGAAAAGAAGTAGAAAAGCTGAAATAGTCCACAAGAATTCAGTAGTTAAAGAAGATCATAAAAAGCCTAGATTCGAAGACTCATTTTTGGGTGGGGAGATTCTAAATTCAGCACCAGTGTCGTCAATCTGTTCAGCTAAAGGGGAAGTGGAGATAATTGGGCTTCAAGGAGCACTGCCAGAGAAGTTGCATTCTTGTCAGGCTACTAACGAAAATTTATATCTAGCACTAGAAAACCCTCCAGAAGTGAAAGTAGTTGTCCCTATCGAAGAAACAAACCAGCTTCCTGACACCTGTAAAACAAAGCCATTATCCAACATTTCTAAAGAGGTAATCAAATCAGGGTTATGTTTTCGTAAAGAACTTTTAGTATACTTTTCTCAAATCCCTCTTTTGTTATTTTGGAATAGTAGCATGGTGAAGTTTTATTCCGAGAAAGTAGTATTGACAAAAGGATCTTAAACTTTGCAGCTTCATGTGTTGCAAGAAAAGGAGAACAAACCCAACAATGATACTTTTCTGAACGAGAGCCAAGATATGACCGGTTCCAATCTTTGTGCACCCGATACTTTAGAGTTTGTGGAAGGTATTAGCTTTTCATTCTTCGTGTGAACTTGTTTAATACGTAACACGTCTTCTTCTAGCTGTAAGAAGATTGTGATCATTATGGCTGCATCTTCTTAGATTCCTTTTTGTCCAATTCTTGTAGATAACCCCATAAGTTCTGCTCCAGTAATGGGCGATAATACAAGTTGCGAGCAAAAAGAAGAATTGACCCTTGCTGACATGGTAGTCAATGAAGGGAATTCAGCCGAACCAGATACAGAAGAATTAACTGATCAGGAAATTGCCAAATCAATGATCTCATTTCTACTTCCTCGAGCAATTCCACTGCTCAAGAAGACCTCAGTCAAGAAGGCCCCCAAAAATGATGTGTCAGAAACAATGTCTGCTAGATTAAATCGTCCAGACAACTGCAAAACGAGCCAACTTGATGATGCGTCCGGAGCTGGTATAGTTAACTCCTACATAATGCCTGATTGCAGTATGTTTTTTTTAATGATATTTGCAATTTCCTTTTGCAAAATTCTGCCATTTCTGAAGTATTCCTTAATTCCATTGTCCATAATTCGTCTTCACAATTTGCAGCTGCCTCCCTGTCGATAAGAACATGCAGTGAAGATGAGAATAGGCAAGTCGTTGCTTTAGATTCTGTTCAGGATTTTACAAGTGATGTGCCCATTTCTCCTGACAGTTTTGATGAGTCTCACTTGGATGTTCCTGGGAGTGCTCATATCATCTCATCTTCCAAGGAAGGCTATCCAGCAGATCTTCCCAAAAAGCCCCTAGACGAGGAACAGGTTGTAAGAGTAAATGCAAGCCTATCGGTTTCTGCTTTGGACACAATTGAGATCATAAAGCCGTCTTCAGATGATGTACCCTTTGCTCCTGACAGTTTTGATGAGTCTCAGATGGATGTTTCTGGTAGTGGTCATATCATCTCATCTTCCAAGGAAGCCTATCCCACAGATCCTCCCAAACAGCCCATCGATGAGGAACAGGTTGTAATAGTAAATGCAAGTCTATCAGTTCCTGCTCTGGATACAGTTGAGATCATAAAGCCGTCTACACATGATATGAGTACTATTTTGGAAGAAAATAATCAAGACGGATGTGTCAAGAAGTCTATGTCAATACCACAATGCACCAGTCCAACTAACAGGACTATAACCCAAGAATCTGAGAAACTCTGTGCAGAAGAAGGAAACTTAATGCAAACAGAGCACCACTCTGAAAACAAGGAATCAAAGTGTACATCTTGTTCTACTGAAGGTCGTAAGTTAAATCTATCAATATCACGATTTGCCTCCAACCACAGAAAGCTTTTCATGACTGTGTCTGTCCACTGTGTAATATAAGCATGTGTTTGATTATCTGCAGGTAATGGTCTCGTTGTTGGAACAACCCCTACTGAAGTTAGTTCTGTTAGAAAAGAAACACATAAAGTGTATAGCAGGAAAAGAGTCTCGACCAATCAACTGAGAGGAAACAAAAACTCATTCTCTGAAAGTAAAAACAGTTGCAGAAATACTGGAGATGGTGATTCAATAAGCAAGATGTCTTCTATTAAAACCCAACATATCTTGGAGCCTCAGCCGGCCTTGTCTACCAACTCTGTATCAGATAGAACAAATTCACAAGGGAATGGGAGCAGTCATGTTACTGAACATTACCAGGGTCCTGAGCTGATGAAGGTGGATAACAATCAATTCACCAGTGTATTTTGCAGTGAGGCGTGTGTGATACCACAAGACGTAAGGCCAGCTCAAGGTTCTGGAAATGCAAGTACATCTTCACCATCATTTCCAGCGTCAAAAGTTGAAAATGTTCAAGGCCATATTGGTGAGGCACGGGGCATCCAAGTCTCTGAACCTCCTTCTACAAAGTCTCAGTATAAGGAAAATACCAGCGAGAAAACCATCTCTAGTGTGCCGGAAATTCCACCTAGTTCGAGCTTAAAGCTCAACAGAGATGTAAAGATCAACAATGAGATGGAAAAAACTGTTGAGCTGCTTGGCTGCTACTTTCATCCCATGCCTGTTTCATCAGTTTCAATTCAGTCTGCTGGTAATGAAATCTATATTTGTGTGTTGAGCTTTGCTACAGAAGATAGAGTCAGAACCCTATTTATGTACAAGATATCAGCTAAAGCACCAACCAAAGGATTCCCCTCTGTCGTTGGTCACACATCTGTCATCCTCCCCATTGTGGATGACAAATCTGGTGGAAATGTAAACTCTGTAAGTTTTTTTCCTAGTTTTTTTGTTAAACTGCATGATTACTACTATATCTTGTTTCTCCTCTCTAGGTATCTGATAGTTGTTACATGTTCTCAGAGAACAGTCGAAAGGTCTTATTTTCACGTCACTCCAGATGGGGAGCATCTTATATTTACTGGCAATATCAAAACACCTTGTTGCAGGTTCGGACATGTTTTATCTGGTGCAGAGATACAAAATAGCGATATCAGCTCAGGGATTACTCTCTCTTGTTTTTGCAGAAAGAAGGAAATTGATTGCTCATGTTTGACTTGTACATCAGCCTCCTTTGAAGAGAACGTAGTGAGAATTGTCGAGGTGAAAACTGGTTATGTTTCTCTTGTGACAAAACTTCAAGCAGGTGACAATGTGCAGTGTCTGGTGGTGTGCGATCCTGACTATCTCGTTGCAGTTGTTAAAGGTGGAAACCTTATTGTCTGGGCCATGAACTCCACTTGGAGGTGATCTAATCAGTGTTCATTGCTCTTCTCTTAAAATTGTTCATTGTTGTCATATTCTTCTTGTTTTTGGAGTTGCAGGCTGCATCATCACTTAACTATCTGTGAATGTTCATTTCTCCTAAATATGCAGGGGTCCTACTGAAGAATTTGTTATCCACGCAAATCCTTGTACATCTTCATGCATCGTGGAGCTGAAGAAGATCCCAAAATGTCCTCATCTCATTATTGGGCATAATGGTATTGGAGAATTTACAGTATGGTAATTTGCTCTCTTTTTATCTACATATCTCTTTGTCAAATTACAGAACATTATTCGTGCTAGAGAGCCAATATTGCTTTCCCTTTTTATTCATTTCTTCATGGTTGCAGTTTGCTAACTTTGTTTATTCTCGGCGTAGGGATATTTCAACGCGAAGCGTAGTATCAAGATTTGTATCTCCCAGCAATAGGATCTTTGAGTTTATCCCAACCAGTTTGTTTGCATGGCACCCTCTGCATAGCCATTCTACAATGGAGGATCATATCGACATGATTTTAGCTGCAACAAAACTGTGGTTCTCAAAAGGGATCAACAACAAAACATTGGTTCCAGCTGAAGTCAAAGACACTGCCATCTGGATTTTAGTCTCTACCGATCCTGACCCAGACGTTAAATGTGACAGTGTGGAAAGAGCATCTAAATGTTGGAGACTGGCTCTGCTTGTGAGAAATCAAGTCATATTGGGTAGTCAATTTGATCCAAGGTATCATCACACACCACTTTCTCTCTACCTGCATTCTATCTTTTAGGTTTCTTCATGCTAGCATTTCAAAATCGATTTTCCATTGGCTAATGGATCTGTGGTTCACAGTGCTGATGTAGCGGACACAGTATCTGGTCATGGAGTAACAGGCACACTTGATGGACTTGTGTATATGTGGGACATGTCGACTGGCTTAAAACTCGGCTCCCTCCATGATTTCAAAGGTAAACATTGATTAAAAGCAGCCATGAAAATAATGAAGCCGTTTGTCAAAAGTTTCATTTTTTGATCAGGTAAAGGAGTTTCATGCATAAGCTCAGATGATTCGGGGAATATATGTGTAGCAAGTGAGGATGGTCAGCTTCTGGTTTATTGCCATCCCACCAAGGAAACTCAAAGTCAAGGAGTGTAACAAATTTGACTGTAGACAGGTTTTGGCTTCGATTGGCTATTTTACAAGCTGGGGATTTGTTATCTAGTTTTAAAAAAACTAAGAAAACTAATGATAAAAAAAGCTTATGTATATTCGTTGTAAATCGGAAATTGATGTGAAAAATTTGGGAAACTAACGTTATAGAAAGTTAGAAACAGTACAATTACTATGTTAACTTGATAAAATCTTTAATCTTTGAATGAAAGAATAGAAAATTTAATAAATAAATATAAAGTATATAATTCAAGGTAAATTTCCTGGTTATGAAGTGCAGTTCACGTTAAGAAAAAAAAATTAAGAATAAAACTAAAAAGAAATAAAGCTGAAAACGACGTCGTAATTGGTAGGGTTCTTATCTTCCTCCCCTTTCACCTACCCAAAAACCTAAAACCCCAGAAAAAAAGTGAGAATAAGAAAACTGCTTCGCTCGCAGCTCGTAAGCAGGACAAAAAAAAATGCCGACGCTGACAAAGATATACTCCATGGAAGAAGTGGCAGCTCACAACAAGCAAGATGACTGCTGGATTGTAATCGACGGCAAGGTCCACCATTGTTCCTTCTTTCTAATTTCACGATTTCGTTTTAATCTTGATTTATTTCTAGACTATAGAGAATCTAATGAATGAAACTTTTTAATGTTAAAGTAAGATTAAGCGACTCTGAATCTTCTTGCTGTATCTAAATCTCTTTCGCCTTAAAAGGTCTATGACGTAACCTCTTATATGGACGAGCATCCTGGTGGAGATGATGTGCTTCTTGCTGCCACCGGTACCTTCTTATTCTTCTTATACTCGATGATTACTATTATGGTCTATGATTGTCTCTGATTCAAGTAAATGTTGTGTTGTTGTTGTTGAAGGCAAAGATGCAACGGATGAATTCGAAGACGCAGGGCACAGCAAAACCGCTAGGGAGCTCATGGAAGAGTATTTCATTGGCGAGCTTGACGAAGATTCTGTACAGGAAATACCAGAGCTTAAGATTTACAAGAAGGAGGAGCCGAAAGACTCTGTTCAGAAGCTTGTGGACTTGACAAAGCAGTACTGGCTTGTTCCTGTTTCAGTTATCACCATCTCTGTTGCGGTGAGTGTCTTGTTTTCTCGCAAGAAGTAGTAGTCTCATTACTTTGGAGAATTATCTGAGTTATTGAATTACTGGGGGAAGGGAATCAACTATCTCCACGTGAACACGCCCCCACATTATAAATTTTGAATCACAGAAAGATGTGAACAATATTATTTTTCAATTTTCATCTCTGAATGTTTTTACAAATCAATGATATAATTAATGGATGCTTTGATTTGCTGGTATCATCAGTGTTCTTATAAAAAAGTCTCGTTATCATCCTTTTGACCTTCCTGTACTTAGCATTGCACCAAATAGCTAATTATCTATTGAATTGTGTGTGTCAATGCTGGTGAAATTAACATTTCTGTGATTCTCACGATTGATATAACGATCTAGTAGTCCCTCAGCTTCTAGACATTGCCAGATTCTGTAACTGCTTGTTCCAGCTTCGACCTTCAACATGACCTCCAATATCTCTTAAAATTTCTGTTAGTGTGTATGTGCGTCAGACATTGCTGGATTATTGACAATCATATCTATAAACTATGATCTGTTTTCATTGAAAAACCAATAGCTCAAACTCTAGAGTAAGGTTGAGAAAGCCATTTTCTTTGATTCTGTGGATTCCTCTCAAGTTCATGAGTGGCAATATAAAGAACAGGTTTGTGCAAGAGTCAACCAATCCAAACATAGTAAGCGGCCAAGTTCATGTACATATTAAGAGACGACCAAACTTGAAGCTCCGTTCTTCCTCAAAGTCCATGGTTAATGTTGATTGAATAGCTTGATAGAAAAAACAACGTTGTGTGTTTGACTTGGATAAGACTAACTTTATTATGAATGATTAAATGCAAGCAAATGCCAAGATGGAGAGATAGGTATAAACATGGAGAAACATGAGGGCACCAATTTTTTTAGCATATAGAAGAAAAATGGCTTTATAAATATTACGAGATTTTCTCAAAATTGTTTGGTGTCTCCAGCTCCATGGAAGACACAAAGTCATAATCAAACAAACAACTTTCCTTAATGTTAGCGTCAGTCTCCAGTGGTCTCACCGTCTCAGTAGAGGAAACGATAAACAAAAACAACAAAAGGACTTCAGTTTCTTATTCACTGGAAGCTTTAGTCTGCAACATTAAATCTCTACAAACAGAAGAGAAAAATATCAAACTCTTCTCTATGTGCCAAGTTAAAAGAACATAAGCTACTGAGAATACCGGTTGTGGTTTACCTTGTTACAGAAAAGGAGACGCGTTAAGTTACTCATTTCTTTTGTAATGATGAGGAGCCAACTCAGCCAACCATAAATGATCAATTCTCGTCAGGTTCTTGATGAACTTCTTGCTGGTTTGCATGAGCTCGTCGAAGATAACACACTCGGGTTTCGAACGGAATAAAACAGAAGATGGGTGGATGTAGACAATCTCTATGTGTCACGGGCATGTTTCAAGGAACGACTATTCACGAAGTTGTCCTTACACCATTTTTTCATGATTTTATCAATTTTGGCTTCATTGCTTTCTGCCTTTCTCTTCTCCAAGAACTCATTTGACTCTCGATAAACACTCAGATAACTTAGGAGATCCCCTTCAACGCTAGCAAAGTGGTTTCTTGAGGTTCTTGCCTGGCGAAAACCAAAAATAAAAAATTTCATCAGCTGTTAATATAAAAGGAAAATGAGAACTTCTCGCAGTCCTTTGGTACACTCACCTCTTCTCTCTTCTCACAAGGATCATGAAATATGGATTCCACAGAGAGTATTGAGACAGTGATTAACATTTCCTCCAGACAGTTGAACTGATTGGCCAAAACTAGAGCTCTGGAGTAAACAGGATCTAGCGGGAGCCGTGACATTTGCTCGCCAGCGGGTTTCTCTAGTTAGCAATCATCAGTCAAGGCACCAAGCAAGTGCAACTCCGCCAATGCTTTCACAATGGCGCCTCTGTTTAACCTCAGATGACAATCTATATCAAAGTGTTTTTAAACAAAGCAATAAGAGAATAGATACTTTCAGCCATGTGTCAAACTCTCTTGTAAAGTTTAAGTTACCATTAGTATAAGAAAGTCACAAGGAAGGGAAGTACCTTGAAGGTTTATCTAGAAAATCAAATCCAACAATATCATCATCTCCCAGAGCCTTCAGCTGCAAAATGACATTTGAAAGATTGCATCTCTTGATCTCTGGTTTGGTTAAATCTTCCAGTTTCTCAAATTCCCTTTCAGGATAAAGACGAAAACATTTGCCAGGACCTTCACGTCCTGTGTAAATATTGTATCTATATTATTAAAACAGAAGTACAAATCTGAGAATGCTAAAATTTAGTCATTTATTACAACAGTAATTAATGAAGTTATTGATGTTTTAATAAAGCTACTAATTAGGAATGTTGTCTTATCCAAATTAACTTAATCGATTTATTACACTAATAAATGAAGCAATTGATATTTTAATGAAGCTACTAATTAGGAATGTTGTCTTATCCAAATTTTAAAATGTTTTATTACATCTTTCTTTTTTTTTTACTTTTTCTAATTTCTTCATTAATTATATTTATTATAATAATTAATATCACTTATTTTACCTATTAATCTTAATAATTTCATATGTTTAAATAAAATTATTTCATTCTTGACAAAGATTGCAACCGGTTAATAAATAGTTTTTATTTATTCACATTCATCCAAGTATCCATCCGAATAGAAATCAGTTTTATGATATCGTTTTTTTTGTTCTAAAACTAAACTACATGTAGATATTATAAATTTCTAGACGGGGTTTGAGTTGATCTTTCCGGGTCCGGGTAGGTTCATATTATAAATTTCTATACGGGGTTTGAGTTGATTTAAATTAACACCCGCTCGGTGAGCGGGTCCAGCTCTAGTTAAGCTTAAGTCCAAAATGTACATTGCTATAGCTCTTATATATACGAGCATTAGACAAACTAATTACAACGGTTTCCTAAAACAGAGGCTCGAGAATATTGTGTACAATATATGCGGAGATCACATTCTTATCTCTAACACGCCCCCTCAAGATGGAGTGTCCGGAGTAACTCCAATCTTGTTTCGTAGCTCAAGGAATCGTGCTCTAGGCAGTGGTTTGGTTAGAGCATCAGCTAGTTGATCACGCGTATTGACATGAGACACCTTGAGAGCTCCTCGCTGAACTTGACCGCGTACGAAGTGGTAATCAATTGCTATATGTTTCATACGAGAGTGGAACACTGGATTTGCGCAAAGGAACGTGGCCCCAACGTTATCACATCGAAGTGTAGGAGAGAATGGAAGCGGAATGCCGAGTTCGGTAAGGAGGTTGCAGATCTAAGCAATTTCTGCAGCAGCATTGGCAACAACTCGGTACTCTGCTTCAGTAGAGGAGCGAGCCACACCGTTCTGTTTCTTCGACGCCCAAGAGATAGGATGCTGCCCAAGATAGATGATATAGGAGTTTGTGGAGACAAAGTCATCAGAGTCACCTGCCCAGTCTGCGTCTGAATAGGCATGAAGGAGAAGCTTATTTGTTGCCGAGAAGAAGATCCCATGAGTTGGAGTGCCGGCAAGATAACGCAGTATCCGTTTGGCTGCCTGCTAGTGATCTTCCGTTGGCTTGTGCATGAACTGAGAGAGCTTATTAACAGCGTAGGCAATGTCAAGGCGGGTGAACTGAAGATACTGGAGGCTGCCGATCAGTTGTCGGTACTTGGAAGGTTCGGCAAGAAGTGTACCAGAGTTAAGGTGTAGCCGCGGGGAGGAAGCCATCGGCGTGGTTACTGGCTTGGCATTGGTCATGGCATACTTATGGAGGAGATCAAAAATGTATTTCCGTTGGTTGAGGTGAAGACCCTTTGATGTTATATGAGCTTCGACACCAAGGAAGTAGTTCAGATCCTCAGCTTCTTTAACGGAAAAACGCTCAGCAAGAAGGTGAAGTATACATCAACTGAGATGATTGGAGAGCTCCACAAGTCTGTGTATATGTATTGTAAGGGGCGGGAGGATGTAATGGTGTTTTGGGAGAAGGGCAATTTGTGTGTTTTATTGATAGCACAATCTGAGCATAAAGAGTTTTGAGTTACAGATTGCACACAAGGTAAAGAAAAACTGGAAACAATGTTTTTGAGAATAGAAGTAGAGGGGTGTCCTAGGCGAAAATGCCAATCAGACATGGTGATTTGAGGTTTGGTTGAAGCAAAGAAGGACTGAAGGGTGGAGGGTTGGGCTGGCCATTTATACAACTCATCCTTGGTCTTGCCTTGGATTAACGGAACCCCCGAGCTGAGATCCTTCACCTGAAAGGAAGCAGGGAAAAATTCAACCGAAACTTTATTAGCATTACATAGGCGATAGACAGATAGGAGATTCTTCTTAATATTAGGCACACACAAAACATTATTGAGTAATAAGTTTCGAGTTTGTGAGGGTAGAGTAAGGGAACCGGTGTGAGTGATAGACAAACCAGTTCCATCTCCAATGAGGACAGAGTCTTCGCCATTGTAAGGTTGTTGCAGCATCAGGTTGTTGAGGTCACTGGTGAGGTGATGTGTGGCGCCGGAGTCCATCAGCCAGGCATTCGTCGGATTCTGAGACGCAACCACCACGTTGGCTCTTGGCTGCCAGGGCCGGAATGGTGACTGAGTTGGAGCAGGGGTGTGTTGTTGATACATTTGCGGACATCTTCTGGCACTGTGACCAAACACACTACAAATCTGACATCGTCCTTGGTAGCCTTTTGATTGGCGATTTTCTTGTTTGTAGTTGTTGTTGTACTGCTGCGGCTTGGTTGTGCTCCAGTTTGGACTGTTGTTGCCGCGATGATGCTGGTTTTGATGTTGTTTTGGACGTGAGGAAGCCATGTTTGCCGTGATCGGGGTTGGAGTTGAGGCAGAGGCAGAGACGGCCAGCAACTTCGCCTCTTTGTTGATGAGTTTCTCGTGTATCTCCACTATGGAAGGAGAGACATCACGACCTTCAAGTTGATCAGCGACTGTTTTGTACTCCTCCGGTAAGCCATCCACGATGAACTCAATTTTGTCTTCATGGTCGAGAGGTTTGCCGAGGAGAGCAAGCTGATCGAAGCGGCTTGTGAGACCACGCATGTAGTCATCTATTGTCTTGTCTCCTTTGGTGTAGTTTTTGAGCTGAAGGCGCAGCTGCTGGATGTGTCCACGACTTGGAGTTGCATACGTAGCATTGAGACATTTCCAAACATCGTGGGATGTTTTGGTATTGGTGACAAGCGTCTGGATAGACGGTGAGAGAGTTCCGATGAGACCATTGTATATGAGGCGGTCCTGGCGCCTCCATTTGGTGTAGTCTGGGTTGGGTGAGGTCGTGTTGTCCACGGTGATGGTCTGATCCGGTGCCGGCAGGGATCCGTCAAGGTAGCCAGCGAGGTCGTAACCATCAAGTAGAGCATGGATTTGGAGATTCCATGTCATGAAGTTGGTGGCATCAAGTTTGGTTACATTGACCATGTTAACATTGAGAAGAGATTTAGAGGCGTCAACGACGGCTTCATTGTTTGCAGCCATGGCCATTGAGGTTGAGTTTGGGAAGAGAAGGGAGAGTGGGGAAGACGGCGTGAAAAAAAAAAATTAGGGTAACCGATGAGCTCTTGATACCATGTAAATATTGTATTAAGCTTAAGTCCAAAATGTACATTGCTATAGCTCTTAATATATACGAGCATTAGACAGAAACTAATTACAACGGTTTCCTAAAACAGAGGCTCGAGAATATTGTGTACAATATATGCGGAGATCACATTCTTATCTCTAACATCCTGCACGTCCACTAAAGTTAAAAGCCAAAAGAAAAAAGCATATAAATTCTAGCACTCTTTACCATGAATGGAAACATAAAAGAATACAGAACATGATACCTTCTTTGAAGCGACTGTGCTTTTGATGCTGGAACAACATCAAGCCTCTCCATTCCCTTGCTCGGATCATAAGTTCGTGCCTTAACGAATCCAGGGTCTATCACATATCTTATTCCAGTATATCACCTGGATTCTCCTCCAAATGAATCTAACAGAAAACCAGATGCAAAAATTAGAATCCAACTCATATCTCAATCCCCCCCCCCCCCAAATGCTGATAGAGTAACAAGATCAGTAACCTGAAATATGGTGACCAAAGCTGCATCCACATAATCTGTTTTAGGATGAACAGTGTAAAGAATGTCAACATGAAACTGTCTCCCTGGCACAGCAAAGGCTTTGGCACCACCAAAGTACTCAGAGAAAACACGTGCATCCAAACTTGCATAATTATCAGCTTCAACGGAGATACTTTCCTGCATGCATAGACACCCTCTTAATACACCACCACTCCGCTTCACATCAATCTCATCACCTGCTTTTGTTTGTGCAACAGGCTTTAACCGAGCCCGCTGCACCCCTTTCAGCAAGGCCAGCAGAACATCAGTATGAACAGTCATCTCATGGGCTTCATCGACAACAATGACTGAATATCTAGAAAGAAGAGGATCCAACAAAGCTTCCCTGCAAATAAAACACCAATCAAATGTTTGAGAGAGCATAAAGTTTTAAACTTGTTGTAGTTTAGTTTACCTCAACAAAAACCCATCAGTCATGTACTTCAACCTCGTGGAGCTAGAAGTAGTATCATCAAACCTAATGGAATAACCAACCCTTTGGCCTAACTCAACCTCACTTTCTTCAGCTACCCTCTTAGCAATAGTCACAGCGGCGATACGCCTCGGCTGTGTTATCCCTATCATCTTCCCTTTCTTACAGAATCCAGCACTGAATAGAAACTGAGGCAACTCTGTATTTAGAAAAACAAAACTTAGAACATTCATCACTCTATAAAACAAAATATTCCATTGAAAAATTGGTCTATTTTGTCCTGCTTCCTTGTAACGATGATTTGATATTCTAATTGCTAGAAGAGACACTGATCTGCCAAAGCATATGTCCTGTGTTTTTGGAAGACCTAACGGTTTTTATAAACGTAGAAGAAAAATCACACTAAAGTAGAAAGTCATCTTCTAAGAAATTAGCAGACACAAAAACAACCAAAAAGGTTAGTCACAGCTATTTTTATAAACATTTTCAAAACTAATTCAATTTTTTCATCATTGACCAAAAGAAAACTTGTTTAAGTTCTCAATTTTTTCATCATTTACCTGAAATTTAAATTTTAATTTCCCCTAGAAATTATTTGAGAAGTGATTTTGCCATGTGTCATCACTATATTCATTTTGAAAGAAAAATGATGACATGACTTATTATAAAATATGATATGACTCTCCTTTTATTATGATATGTATAATGTCATTTATAAAATTTATATTTTTGATAATCATATCATTTATGAAGTTTAGATTTTTGGTAAGATTCTTAAAATATAAAATAACTTATGTATATTATCATTAGTAGATTTTTTAATTAATAACATGTTTATAGATATAAAAAGAGTTCACGTAAACATTAGAATTTTTAAAAAATGTCAATAATTAATTCTATATACAATTAACTAATAATGTTTTTAAATTATAATGTTTTCTTGTATAATCGAAATAAAATATGTTTGTTCAACGAATGTTATTCTATTCACTAAATTAATTAATAAATTCGTTATTATTGCTATATTTTATTTTAAATAAAAATAATTTATAAATAAATTTACTTTATAATAAATTTAACTAAATCTGAAATATAAATTTAATTTTTTAAACTAAATAAATATTTAAAATAATAATTTCAAAATTTTCACACTAACAACTATAATCTAAAATATTACTAAAATCTATATTAAATTTTGAAAAGTAATAACTAGATATATTCTTAAAAACTTTGTTCAACTAAATAAAAAATAAAAATAATTATTTTAATTTTTCATACTGATAATAACTCAAATTAAAAACTATATATTACTAAAATGTCTATTAAATTAAAAATATAATAGTTAGATAAAATTTTAAATTACTATTACTGCGTATGGCGCAGGAAACCACCTACTCCTAATAGAAAGAACATGTTTTCCTGGCATGACTAAACGATTTTATAGAATCCGGTTTAATACAACCTTATATTTTAAGCTTAAAAGGATAAAACAGTATGTTAATATGGCCATACAAAACATGCTCTGTCTGCATATGACTACAACTCACGACTCTTCCTATGGTAATATGGAATTTCTAATAAACATTGCATTCTACATTCTGCAAAATTTGCAATTTTTTGAAAATCGAACTGTAGACTTGATATAGAAATCTTTAAACATTATTTGACCAATAGATTGGAGTGCTTCCACTTTAGGGAATGATTTTAAGCAATGTATACGTTAAATCAACTCAGAAACCTAAATGATTATGTTTAACCTTTTTCGTAAAATACGATTTTCTTTTACCCAAACTTTAACCAATTATGCTTTCTTTGGAAACATATACAGTTTTGTGTAATACCCAGACGTCAAAATAATGCTTTTTGTAAACACATTTGAATCATCACTAGAATTGGTTTACCGTATACGACTGCTTTTGTAGTTAATGAAGATCAATTATTAGAAATCTCATACAAAAAACGTTAAACATATTATGCTTTTGGGTTTAAAAGTTTCTTAAACTGTTATAAGTTATACAAAATCGACTTTCATTACAAAACAAATGGCATACGTTAAACCATTTCAAGAAAGCGCACAAGATTGTTGTAGTTAGGTCGAATACTACTACTTCAAAACCTAAACATGTACCCATTACTAATTAGGGCTAAAACTACTTCGTTTGGTATGACTTATTACGGGTTAGGCTTTGGCTAATCTTATGTCTTTTGATTTTTTTAGGTCTAATTAAAGGCTTCTACTATTCTAATCTCTTTTATTAACCGATCAATCCAAATATCTGCATAGAGAATCGATTCCGTGAATTCTTTATTGTGGAGTGAATAGATACAACCGAATAATCATAATACAAATGGAACAATAACGAAAACAATATAGGCTTATAATACATGCACACATTACGTATATGTTATTACACCTGATAAATGAATTTGATAAAAAGAGTAATTAATAACACTACTAGTTTACACGAGCAGGAGGAATACTCTGCTCGTTCTTGAAGAAATTATCAGGATCATACTTTGCTTTAACTTCCATGAGCCTCTTCAAGTTCCCCACGAAATATTTCGAACCATAGATCTTAGCTTCATCAACATCTGTCTGACCACTCGGATTGTTTCCAACATCCATGTCTCTGTAGTTAAAGAACGCCTCTCTCGGGTTACTTGACACATACGGTTCCGCAACAGCATAAAACTCCCTCATCATATTCAAGCTAGCCTCTGTGGTGTTTGCGTCCAACCATGTGGTGAAGTATTGAATCTTGAACAAGTTTCCTTTCCGGTGAGGAAACGCCGTGGCGGTTTCCGGGATACGTTCCATCACGCCGCCGTAAGGGTTCCATTGCATCCACACAACGTTGTCGAATTTCAACATAGCCGACCAAAGCTTCTCCATGCCTTCTTTAGGGATTGGTTTCTTGACGTAGTCTGACTTGCTCTTGAAGAAATCTCCAGGGCTCGATGGTCTGTCTAAGAGGATACTTGTCGGTGTGCCGGCTGGATAATCTGCCCAAAACAACGTTGTGTTAAGCCAGCTCATTTCTTGACAGTCTTCACGTCTTAGCCCTAGTTCAGGCAAGCTTTGGTTCATTATAGCCATCAGCTCATCGGCTCGACCCATGAACTGAGCATAGAACACAACCGCGATGGTTTTTTCTCCGGGTCTTGTTCCATTTACGACCTGAGGCATTGCCCTGATGAAAAGACTTTCAGGAAGTTTGGTAGCGACAAGCTGCCACTTGTAGAGAACATCAGTGCCCCCTTGTTCCAATGTTTTGTTAACCTTAAACACTGTCATGATCCTTGGAACCTCGACGAGGTTGAGTTTCCATGAGAGGATAACTCCAAAACTCCCACCACCACCACCACGAATGGCCCAAAAGAGATCTTCTCCCATGGTAGCTCGGTTCAAGACCTTGCCGTTGACATCTACTATCTGAGCATCAACGACATGATCAACCGTGATTCCGTATCTTCTCATGAGGTTACCGTATCCTCCACCGCTTATGTGTCCTCCAGCTCCTACGGTAGCGCAAACGCCAGCAGGGAACGCTAACGTGTTGCTCACGTCATTGATCTTTGTGTAGAGCTCTCCTAAAGTGGCACCAGCTTGAACCCAAGCTTTCTTGCTTGACACGTCAACCGTTATAGACCTAAGATTGAACATATCTAGGATCACAAATGGCACAGATGACATGTAAGAAAGCCCCTCGTAGTCATGGCCGCCGCTACGCATACGGATCTGGATACCATTGGACTTTGCGCAGACCACCGTGGCCTGAACATGAGATACATGTTTTGCGGTGACAATGGCCATAAGTGTTTTGTAGTTAGGGCTCGTGAACCTCTTGTTTTTCGTGTAGGACACGTAAGAAGACAAGAAGGTGGTTGTGTTCTCGGCGGTGAAGATGGCATCGGTGATTGGATGCTCTGGGCTAGTCCGAGAGTGAAGGCATCTGATGAAGTTTTCAAAATGTGGTTTTGTTACTGCTGCTTCGGAAACAGAAACAAGAAGAACAAGACACAATATAGAAAGTGCTTCTTTCATTTTTTTTTTGTTCGTTGTGTTTTTGTTTTGATGTAATGTGACTTAGGCTTCTACGTTGATCTCAATTTATAGAGAAATGTTTCTTCAGGGAAAACTTGTATCAAAAGAAATCCGTTGAAGTTTTCGTTTAAAATTGTTTTTTTTTTGTCATATAGGTTTACTTTGAATTTAAATATGTTGGTGTATTTTGAATAGCGTATGAGGTTTTTCTTTGAAATATATAAATTTATGGAAACTGAAACGCAACTAACTGTAAATTATGGTAACCAAGTATTGGAGGACTCTATATCTCATGGTCAAGAACACGGATTGATATACAGGCTGCTATTGCAGTTTCCTATTCCACATCAACATATATTCATGTGGATGCTACTTTAGGGTTTGGTTTAAAATAAATAATAATATTCAATTATGATATACTGTAAAAAATTTCGAATATACTCTGACTTTATTCATGTAAACGTAAGATGAGGTCCATTTATATATACTGAATTAAATTTTGCTCATTTATTCTGTAAAAAAATATATAATCTGGAATGCACTGAATTTTCCTCTCTTATTATCCAATTACTGTTTATTCTCCTTCGTTGAATTCAATATTATCGTTTACGTCTGCATGACTGAAAAAAAAAACTCAAGATCTTTTAAAAAATTGTCGTTAAATTTTGAAGCAGACTTTTTTTTGTAGTGTTGAATAGACTTTTCTTATAGCAGAACGTTGATTATTTTTTTTCCTCAACATTAAATACATACAAACATTCGCTTTCAATTGAAAGTAACCACATTAATGCACAACAACTCGAAAAGCCCACTATGTTTTTGTTCATACCGATTGTTTTGGTGAACAACCACACCTTCAGATTTGGCATGCATGTCGGCCAAAATATCTTGAATTGTCTGAAGGATTATAAGCATGATCGTAAATTGAAGAATGGAAAATGCAGATCCGCTAACTAACAAAGTGATATTCCCAAATTGCCTAAAGTGTTACTCTGTAACGATCGAAGACAATCACAATTGTATTCAAAAGTCTTTATTTAAGGTTCTCCGAGGAAGCGATTTAATCTCCTGGCTCGTATCATTTTTTCAGCGTTTGTTAAGATGTTTTTCTTTTGAAAATCCTCCACTCTCTGTGTTACGTATCGATGTGGTTTGATTAGTGAAATATTAAGCGTATTTTGGAAAGGTGTGACTATAGGCTTATCATTTAGCCGTTGAGGATGTATAATATAATATAAGTATAGAACATTTGTATTTTAGTCTTGTATGCATGTTTATCGATACATTTCGACTGTAACTGAATAACTCATTTTTGAAATAGAATGATATGAAATTATCAATTTCATCAACTGCACAAAAAAAAAAACAAACAAAATAGAAAGCAAATATTCCTTGAGAGTTTTGTTAAAGAAAAAATAGAATGAATTTATTCCATTTTTCTACGACATTCCATTCATCTTGTTTTATTCCTTTTTATTCTATTTATTCATTTTTAAGTTTACCAATTGCAGCTTCCTTGTTAATATTGTGGAAGTATGAATGAGAATTCTAATATTTTAACATATTTTGGTTTTATTTCTGTAATTTTGTTGGTTATTTTGTTGTTAATAGTCTGTTTTTGAAACAATCTTTTTGATCTTTGTTTCATATAATGAGATTGAGAGGGGAAAGAAACATATACAAATGAGACCATAACGAACTGCTTTGGCTATTACAAATGCCCACACATAAGTTATTACTAGTGTTTTTTTTTTTGTTCTAGTTGAGAACATAATTAAATTATTATTGTTGAAAGTATGTATATGATCGAAGAGTAACACTGTAGTTAAAATAACATTATATTACATAACTCGAACAGGAGGAATACTCTGCTCGTTCTTAAAGAAATTATCAGGATCATACTTTGCTTTTACTTGCATCAATCTCTTCAAATTCCCCAAGAAATATTTGGTACCATATATCTTAGCTTCATCCACATCTGTCTCATCACTAGGATTGCTTCCAATATCAATATCTCTGTAGTTAAAAAACGCCTCTCTCGGGTTACTTGACACGTACGGTTCCGCAACCTCATAGAGTTCCTTCATCAAACTCAGGCTAGTCTCTGTTTCGCTTGCGTCTAACCATGTCGTAGAGTATTGAACCTTGAACATGTTTCCTTCCCGATGAGGAAACGCCGTGGCGTTGGATGGAATCTTGTTCATCACTCCACCGTAAGTGTTCATTTGCATCCACACAGTGTGTTTAAATTCAAACATTTTCTTCCAAAGCTTCTCGAATCCTTCTTTAGGTATTGGTTTCTTGACGTAGTCTGATTTGCTTTTGAAGAACCCTGGATTGGTAGGTCTTTCTAGAAGAACACTCGGTGGTGTACCTTCAGGGTAATCAGCCCAAAACAACGTCGTTTCGAACCAGCTCATTTCATGACAATCTTCACGTCTTAGCCCTAGTTCAGGCAAGCTTTTGTTTAGTAACGACATCAGCTTGTCGGCTCGACCCAAAAACTGAGCGTAGAACACAACAGCGACGGTTCTCTCGCCATTTCTAGTTCCATTTACGACCTGAGGCCATGCTCTCATGAAAAGATCTTCAGGGAACTTGGTGGAGACAAGCTGCCACTTGTAGAGAACATCAGTGCCTCCTTGTTCCAATGTTTTGTTAACCCTAAACACTGTAAAGACCTTTGGAACCTCAACGAGGTTGATTTTCCAAGAGAGGATGACTCCAAAACTTGCACCTCCACCTCCACGAATCGCCCAAAAGAGATCTTCTCCCATGGTAGCTCGGTTCAAGACCTTGCCGTTGACATCAACTAACAGAGCATCAACGACATGATCCACCGTGATTCCATATTTTCTCATGAGATTACCGTACCCTCCACCGCTTATGTGTCCTCCGGCTCCTACCGTAGGACACACGCCAGCAGGGAAGGCTAGCCTTTGGCTTGCGTCTTTGATCTTTACGTAGAGCTCTCCCAAGGTGGCACCAGCTTGAACCCAAGCTTTCTTGCGTGACACGTCAACCGTAATTGACCTAAGATTGTGCATATCGAGAATGACAAATGGGACAGAGGATATGTAAGAAAGGCCTTCGAGGTCATGACCTCCACTTCGTGTACGGAGTTGTATACCGTTGGTCTTTGCGCAGACCACCGTGGCTTGAACATGAGATACATGTTCTGCCACCACGATGGCTAGTAGGTTTTGGTTAGGGCTAGAGTACCTCTTGTTTTTCGTGTAGGACAAGTAAGAAGCCAAGAAGGTGGTGGTGTTATGGGGCGTGAAGATGGCGTCGGTGATTGGATTCTTCGGACTAGTCCGATCGTGAAGGCATTCGATGAAGCTTGCAGAGTTTGGTTTCGCTACGACCACTGCTACTTCTAAAACCGAAACCAAGAGAGCAAGACACACGAAAGAAAGTGCATCTTTCATTTTTTTTTTCTCTCTCTCGATAGATGATACGTCTCTATTAGGATTTTAGTTTATAAAATAAAAATCTGCAGAGAAAAATCAAATTTAAAATTGACTTTTGTGTCGTAATACAGCTTGACTTTGAATTTTCTTCTTTTTTTGGATGAAGACTTCGAAATTTCTTTTCTAAACATTTATTAAAGAGGATTCGTTCTCATGAAAGGGAGATCAGGGATTGAGTCGCATATGTCCAACTTTGTTTTCACATGTTTTCAGACTAGTGTGTAGTTTATTATATACATTTAAACATGTATTGCAAATGTTAACAAGTGGAAGAAAGTTGAATACAGAGATTCTAATGGAAACGTAAACGTAAGAAGTTAATCATCTACGTTATCTTCTTGAAAAAAACGAAGATTAGGAGTATATGGTTGAATTTTATATAAAATATGTTTCTGGAATGCATTTTCTTTGCTATACTTATCCAATCCCTGTTTTTCTCCCTTTTTGAATTCAAGTTTAAATACGTTACGTTTCTGTTGTTGTAAATTATAAATGATTTCAAGTTACGTGAGAAAGAAAAGACTTTTTCTAGTTATAGCAGAAAAGTTGACTTTTTTTCCTCACTCATACGTAAAATTAACCAATGTTTTATGTCAAAAGTACAAGTAGAGCTAGCTTAGTAGTTATTCCATTATGAACATGTAGGATCTGTTATAACTAACAAGTCATTTCAAGCTATAAAAGGTCTTTAACTAGTTATAAGAACAGAGATATGGGAATATGGGATGCATACAAAGATAATTACTTAGGAATTGTGTAACAACCCATCCCGTGGAACCCAGCCGCCGCTTCAGCGCATCGACCCTAACATCTCTCTTGTGATACAACCTGTTCTCTGGGGCTTCGGTTCACAGATAGGTTATTGGTGCGCTTGGCGCTACTCGAACCCAAAACCTCACTCTTTAACAACTTTCTCACAGGACAAGCTGTCACCAATTGACCTGCAGTTCAATTGGTGACAGTTTATCCTGTGAGTAGGTTGTTAAAGGGTGAGGTCTTGGGTTCGAGTGCAGGTCAATTGGTGACAACTTGTCCTGTGAGGAGGTTGTTAAAGGATGAAGTCTTGGGTTCGAGTGCAGGTCAATTGGTGACAACTTGTCCTGTGAGGAGGTCGTTAAAGGGTGAGGTTTTGGGTTCAAGTAGCGCCAAGCGCACCAATAACCTATCTGTGAGACGAGGCCCCAGAGAGCAGGTTGTATCACATGGGAGGGTTAGGGTCGATGCGATGCACCGCCAGCTGGGTTCCACGGGACGGGTTGTTACAATAAAAGTAGACTTTTATGTCACGGCCTACCCTGTCGAACCGGAGGATCATCCGGCCCTACAGTGCACCAACCCTAACCTCTCCTCTGTGATACAACCTGCCCGAATTCACCCATAGGCCTCGACTCATGGGTGGGTTATTGGCGCGCTTGGTGTTACTCGAACCCAAGACCTCACCCTTTAACAACTCTCCCAAAGAGAAGCTGTTACCAATTGAGCTTACTTGTAACGCCCCGACCGCCCACGACTAATGGACCACCTGATGTGCCCTTGGATAGGACAACGAGCAAAACAAACATGCATGGCTTGATCATGGGAAGCAGTAAAGATATATGCTCATTGTTTGACTCATATCTTTCAAACCACGAGGCTTATACGCATGAAATCACTTGGAGAATGTTCTTAACTCAATTATGGAGCTCCTTGAAGAAGAATCAGATCAAACGGAGTTCAGATGTGGGAGTTATGTCATATACAAATCAGGTTATCTTCAGTTCTTGCGAATTCAGACATGTTCGCATTCAGGTGAGCTGGACCGACACTGCCTTGGAGCTGGATGAGCTAATTGACACTATCATGGATGAGCTGAATACTCAAGTGAGCTGGACTTACACTATCCTAGACGAGCTGAGCTGGATTGACACTTATTTGGACGAGCTGAGCGAGCTAGTTCGATCTTCCGAGCTAGTACGACCACCCGAGGAACTGAAAATGGCTAACCTTATTTTTGATGGACCAACGACCAATTCAATCAAGAAAAATGAGATTATTCATCATTCAAATGTCCAAGAAAGCATTGGGCTTGGTGGTTTTCGAGAATATTCAAAAACGGACTTGTTTGGGCCAAATGGAGAAACCGATAAAATATTGGCTAAGGAAAAGGATGGATTTCGACCAGGCCTCAAAGGGACATGTCTTGGCCCATATCTGGAGCGTATTCTTCACTTTTCAAAGTCCTGGTCGTGGCTATATGAAGAGGTAGTCTAAGTTTCAGTCAAAACAATAATTTAGTCAAGTCTTTGTTTGCATTTTTCTATGCATGTTTTTCCACAAAATTCTAAGTCCTTTCATATGCCTTTGCTACTATAAATATGTAATCATTCTACTGTAACAAATCAATCAATTTTCTTCTTTTATTTGAGTTTATCTCTTTGTTCTTTGTTTAGAACATTTATGTTTCTTGATGAGGTTATCTCCGAGTAAACAAATTTTCGTTCGTTGGACTTGTGCGTCACATCAAGCAACAATGAATCTCTGGTATTATCATCGGGCCATCCGCAACCCTTTGTGTCACCATTCAACCCATCAGTTCTCCCTTCTTGGCGAGTTCATATCCTTCGAACCGTTTGAGTGATCCTTTCCGAATCTAGGACGTATCAAGTGGTATCAGAGCCACTCAATCGGTATCATCTATCCATTCTTCTCATCTTCCATATCAATTTCTTCAAACACTTCTTCTTCTTTCTATCTTGAATCTGGGCCCCTCATTACCATCCACTATATAAAAAAAAGATCAAAAGAAAAGAAAAAAAAAAGATTCAAAAAAAATATTCGAAAGGTTTGATTTGTGGATTGGTGGTGGAAGAGAAAGCTTGATGGACTAAGAGAAATTCGGCCTTTGAGGAGGTTAAAGCAGATTCCAAAGCCATATTTCTTATCTTCTTATATCAGTTCATTGTTTGTTTGCTTGGAAAACCCATTGGGAAACTTGATTTATCTTTCTTAGAACTTTGAGAAGAAACTCTTGAGTGACTACTAAATCTGAGAGAAACACTTGAGTGGGTGAGATTAAACACTTGAGAGAGTGAGGATTTTTATCTGCTAACCTTTTGTGTTGAGTAATTTCTAGGATAAAGATGTTTGGTCTTCACAAGAAAAGTGGCAAAGAAACATCCGAACGACAAGCTATTTCTCAAACTTCATCTCAAAATTTGTTGAATATTTTTGATGAGTTTGTTACCGTGCAGAAAATCCCAACCCTAAGAAAACCACATAAGATGCCAAACATGAGGTGCAAAGAGAAGTTCAAACCATCTAGAGATGAAGCTGATCAAGGGAGGATTTTTCGTCGGTTTGATGTCCAAGAGATCTGTGACAACTTTGAGAAAGAGATGATGAAAATCCTTAAGGACGTCAACAAGATCCAAAAGAAGAGCACAACCACACATGCACCAGTAGCTGAATCATCAATATTCACCAGTGAAGAACCCAAAGGTAAATCTGAAAACAACCTTGAAGAGCTAAGAGATTTTTCAGATTCTTTACCCATTTTTGATGAATATGATGAAGAGCTTTTGGAAAGTTTGATCATTTGTGAGGATGAATGTGATCTTCCTTCTCCAAAATATTATTTTATGTTTGATGATGAAGAAATTAACGGACTAACTTGTTTTGAACCGGAGCATCCGAGTAGTCTTGTTCTAGTTTCACAGGATTTTAAGGAAGAGTCATTCGACTACCCGCATCAAGGACCACTGCTTGACAGTAAGAGACCCAAGGACGATGATCTAGGTCCCATATTTAATGAGGAAGACGAACTTGGTCCAATTTTTGATGAGGAATCATCAAACATAACAACCAACAACATGGAGAACCATCTTTGCTTTGATCCCGGCACAGCTCCTACTCCTTTGTTCACAAAGCACTGTGAAGAATCTGATTCGATTAATTCTCTGCCTGAATTGTTTGTTAAGATCAGTTCTCAAGATGTGAAACGTTTTGGTTTTGAAAAAGTAAAAGAATTTCGTGTTTCAGATTCTGTTTTCAAAAACATGTTTAATTCTCTTAAAATGTTTGAACCTGATGAACTTTTTGTTCAAAGACGTTTTCAAAATGGCAATGACATCCAGTCTGATATTGTTTTGAGTTTTGATCAGTTTTTGGAACATAAAAAAAGTTTTGATCATTTTGAAAAGTCATTTGAGCTTGTTTTACAACAACCAGATTTTTGTTTCCGAAAACCTTGGTATTCCTTTGTTTGTTTTAAGGATAATGGTTTTGATCTGAGTTTTTCAAGTCATGAACTGATCCCTGAAGATTTGTTTTCTTTCACACGTGTCTGGAAAGAGCTTATGGTTAGAAATTTGCAGAAAACAAAATCACTTAGAACTGAAACCGATTTTTGTTGTTATTTTGTTTTGAAACCTGCATATTCTTATTCTAAATCTGATCTTGATCTTTGGTGTTCTAAATCTGAGAAACTTGTGCATGTTTTGAAATGGTTCTTTAGGAACTATGCAATCACGTGCCTGGAAACCCTTCTTGTCATTAATTCATATTTTTATGTGAATTTTAAAAGGCTGAAACTTGTGCTATATGTTCTTCGGAAAGACACTTTGATTTCTGATTTGAACAAGTACATGTCTTGCACATATGATCCTGGTATTTTAATGTTTGTTTGGAGTTCCCAGGATAAAAAGGTTCAGCCTCAGAAAAGAGAAATCATTGACACTTCTTATCAGCCTGAGATTTTGAGACGAATGTGCGCAAAGAAAATGACATCAGTACTCCAAGGAAGTTTCTTTCCGAAATTTCTCTTCACTAAATTTTACATGTTCTTTAGATTCTTTTTGACTTATTCATTTCCTTTTGATACATGTAAAATGGATTTGAGGTCAAATCCTTTTCAATAGGGAGGGAATGATGCGCCCTTGGATAGGACAACGAGCAAAACAAACATGCATGGCTTGATCATGGGAAGCAATAACGATATATGCTCATTGTTTGACTCATATGTTTCAAACCACGAGGCTTATACGCATGAAATCACGGAGAATATTTTTAACTCAATTATGGAGCTCGTTGAAGAAGAATCAGATCAAACGAAGTTCATATGTGGGAGTTATGTCATATACAAATCAGGTGATCTTCAGTTCTTGCGAATTCAGACATGTTCGCATTCAGGTGAGCTGGACCGACATTGCCTTGGAGCTGGATGAGCTAATTGACACTATCATGGATGAGCTGAATACTCAAGTGAGCTGAACTTACACTATCCTAGACGATCTGAGCTGGATTGACACTCATTTGGACGAGCTGAGCGAGCTAGTTCGATCTTCCGAGCTAGTAAGACCACCCGAGGAACTGAAAATGGCTAACCTTATTTTTGGTGGACCAACGACCAATTCAATCAAGAAAAATGAGATTATTCATCATTCAAATGTCCAAGAAAGCATTGGGCTTGGTGGTTTTCGAAAATATTCAAAAACGGACTTGTTTGGGCCAAATGGAGAAACCGATAAAATATTGGCTAAGGAAAAGGATGGATTTCAACCAGGCCTCAAAGGGACATGTCTTGGCCCATATTTGGAGCAAATTCTTCACTTTTTCAAAGTCCTGGTCGTGGCTATATGAAGAGGTAGTCCAAGTTTCAGTCAAAACAATAATTTAGTCAAGTCTTTGTTTGCATTTTTCTATGCATGTTTTTCCACAAAATTCTAAGTCATTTCATATGCCTTTGCTACTATAAATATGTAATCATTCTACAACAACAAATCAATCAATTTTCTTCTTTTATTTGAGTTTATCTCTTTGTTCTTTGTTTAGAACATTTCTGTTTCTTGGTGAGGTTATCTCCGAGTAAACAAGCTTTCGTTCGTTGGACTTGTGCGTCACATCAAGCAACGACGAATCTCTGGTAGTATCATCGGGCCATTCGTAACCCTTTGTGTCACCATTCAACCCATCAGTTCTCCCTTCTTGGCGAGTTCATATCCTTCGAACCGTTTGAGTGATCCTTTCCGAATCTAGGACGTATTACCACCCATGCCTGCTCTCTCGGCCCGTGGGCCCCATCCCTTCTAACGTCTGTGTGTTAATTTTTACAAGGCTCGAAATCATTGTTTACTGACCCTGCAATCACCACCCGACCTTTCTCCGTGCTTTGGCTTCACTCACATGCTATCGCGAATCACTTCCCGATAAGTCACCCATTTTTCCACTACTCTAGCTCAAGCATGCTTAACTCTGGAGTTCGTTCAGGATGTGCTCCGGAAAAGGTAAGTCAACTTTGGTGATATAAGTAGTCAAATCAATTCTCTTAAGCTTTTTTCATATATCACAACTCGAGATGTTACAATTCACCCACTCTCAAAGAACGCAATGTCCTCATTGCGATCCACGACATGTCTCAAGACGCCTCTCAGGACAGAACCGAGATGGCTAATCAACTCTGATACCACTTGTAACGCCCCGACCGCCCACGGCTAATGGGCCACCCACGCCCGCTCTCTCAGCCCGTGGGCCCCATCCTGTCTGGCGGTTGTGCGTTAATTTTTCCAAGGCTCAAAATTATTGTTTACTGACCCTGTAATCATCACCCGACATTTTCCCGTGCTTTGAGGTCACTCGCACGCTATCGAGAATCACTTCCCGATAAGTCACTCATCCTTCCACTACTTCACATCAAGCACGCTCAACTCTAGAGTTCTTTCAGGATGTGCTCCGAAAAAGATAAGTCAACTTTGATAACATAAATAGTCAAATCAATTCTCTTAAACCTTTTTCATATATCACAACTCAGAATGTTATAAATTGTTGTTTTCAGAGATATCTATTTGTTTACCACTTTACCCTAATAGTCATTAGTCATGTTAACACAAGCCCATGTCTACGGATATGGTTGTACTTTTTACAATTTTAGCTAAATCTCGAACTCTACATACGCTCAGATTCAAAGCAGATAGCATTGTCGCTGATTTTGTAGTGGTAGCACTTATAGATACGTCTAGATAATATTAATCTACTTATGGAACAAAAGCTGGAATAGCTCAGTTGGTTAGAGCGTGTGGCTGTTAACCACAAGGTCGGAGGTTCCCCTCCTTCTAGCGATTTTGTTTCCATTTCAATAACATCCTCGGCTTTCATTCTGTCTTGGATTTTTACTTCTTTTTTAATCACCTCTACTTAAAAATCTATATAAGCAAGGACGTTAACGAATATTAATAAATGGATCATATATTTACATTGATTTACAATTGAAGTAACCACAAATGTACAAACATAACGAATAGCCACACAGTCTTTTTTTTTCTTCTGTCATACCGATGAAACTCTGCAAGGTCACCGCGTCTCTCTTTTACCAGCCGAGGCCATTAGAAGCCCCACAGCTACAGCAAACATGAACAGCATTCCAACAAGCAAAGCGTATGTTCTTGGAGACGATCTCCTATACTCCCCAAACAGATATATCCCCCAAAATGTTGACACCAAAGGAAGTGCCTACTCACCATGATCATACACAAATAAAGCTAATGATACCAACTCTCTAGTTACAAGTTATGAGTGTGTGTGTGTTACCTGAACAGCATCAGCGGCTGCATATCCTGCAGCCTGTCCACCCATGAACTGTAGACCGTTACCAAACCCACAAATCAATCCAGCCACAAGAGCCCAACCTCTCCCCTTCCAGTCATTTAGGTAATCTTTAAGGGAAGATTTTGGTGAGTCGAGGACAGGTTTGTACAGGAAAGTAACGTTAAGAATGATTGCGATTAAGAAGCAGGACAGTGAGAAGTAGAAGAAAGCTGTGTAGACAATGAGCTTGGGAACGCCTGGTTCTAGAGTGTGCCATTGGTCGTTAGTTGCAAGGTTGAATAGTGGTGAGAACAGTGAGAAACAAAGGCCTGCGAAGAAGGTTATTGATAGACCAACAATCATGCTCTTTCCAAGCACCTGAATCCAAGAGTGAAATAAACATAGAGACTGATTTACTTTGTTGTTGTCTCCAAACTCATGAGCAAGACATAACTCAATGGAAAGAGAGCCTAACTTTGATTGCTCTTTTGTTTTCAAGTTCAATAAGAAAAGCTGCGGTTCCCTCCTCTTCTTCTACATTAACAATGAAAGAAGAAGTGTGAGTGATCTCTTTACCAGTATCAGACAATTAAGAAGCACTTATGTACTGTCAAAACTTCACCTCCAACTAGTCTCTGGTACTCTTCTTGGTTCACAGTTTTGCAGAATTTTCCAAGTTTGGCTTCAACATCAGCAGAGTTAGAAGAGTGAACAGCAGAGCCAAGACAAACAGCTACCAAGAAGCATCCAACACCAGAGAAAAGAACATCTGCTCGGTTTAACTTGTTGTCAAGAAAGTAATTGACACTCGTGCCTATAGGCACAATATGCATCAAGTGTATCAGCCAGTGATATCTGGAGTTTTTGGTAGCTACAAAGCAAGCAAGTGATGCACACCTATAACAACAGTGATGCTCGCGGATGTCACTTCTGTAACAGATAGACCAACAAAAGCTAGAGCATACTGTGTAGCTAAGTTCCCAATACTTAAACCCACCCCACCCGCCAATGCAAACAACACAGATGGCCAATTATCCTGAATCTGTAGCACCACCAGCACCAAGAGATACATATATAACTAAACCAATCTAAATATATAGTACCATATAATGAAACAAAGACAATAGTGTTTAACCTGAGTGAGTTGGGTTATGAAACTTGGTGCATCTGGTGCAGTTTCACCTATTTGACCAAACAAAAAGGCTATGAAGATAGCAGCCAAGAAGTTAGTGATGGAATAATCGAGATAAGTATGTTGTGGGAGACGTCCACGTCGTTCAAGAAGAGCCAACAGAGCAGGCCAAGTGCCTAAACAGAGCAGAGAAAGCGTGATGCATGCTATTGCTCCTCCTTTGCTCTCCACCACATATACTCCAAATCCATCATCAGACACCATTATCGTCTTCCAGACAATAATTTCCTGTTGCTTGATTGAAAAAAAAAACTAGTCATGATTCGAGGACAAAGCTTCATAACTGAATCCAGAAAAAAAGGTTCGAACTTTGTCTGATTCTTTGCCATTGATAACGTATCATCAGATTCGTGATCGCCAAAAGACGATTCAATGAATATTCAAAACGAAAAAGAAGAATCCAGAGATGAAAGTGGTTACCTTTCTACAGATGAGCGAAGAAGGCAAACACTTTTGTTTTCGTAAGGAAACTATTTTGGAGAATAACTCTGTTTTCTTACACACTGTTTTGATGCGACACGTAAACAAAGACGGAATCTTTTTTGTCTTTTTTTAAAATAATAATTAAAGAGCGAGAGAATCTTTCAAAAGAATTCCCTTATCAAGGAAATTTTCGTAACCGTATACTCCACTCCATTGAACAAGTTGAAGCATTTTTCATGAACAGAGACAAATGTTATAGTTTATCTTTATTGAAAACTTTTGAATTTTGATGAATGGATTTGCAAATGTTTGACAAATGACTACATAGTCTTAGTGAAGCACTGGAGATTAGATGCACCCGATCCCAAAACTCTCACCTTATGAGGTTGTGAGCTCGATAATTACATGTAGCTTGTGATTTGGTTCTGGGATAGAACAATCCCACTTGATCTACACTGTCCCAACTGGTACCATTATTCAAATTCTGGTAAATACTGGTCTCCTTATCCACTGTTCGATGGGAGAGATTTTACAAGTTGCGAACGCCAACCAATCAATGATCATACTAGTAGTATGAGTACAGTTTCATAACCCTCCAATCTGCTAAAACAATCTTTTATATATTAATCAGTGGAGCATTACAACATATTTTATTAGCTACATAGTTCTCGCAAGGCTGGGTTATACCCACTCTGGTTTTGTCACTTGGACGGCTTTTGGGGAATGGCTATCAAACAAAGACTCTATCACTTCTTTGATTCTCAAATGGCTAGTTGCTCATGCAACCATATACATCATTTGGGCTGAAAGGAATAAGAGACTGCATGATGTAATCTTGTCAACTACCCCAACGATTTATAAGACTATTGATCGTAACATCAGAGATACAATCTTGGAAAAACAACACATGAAGAAATTCAAGATTCTTATGCTATCATGGCTTAGGAATATCTAGAAAATCTTAAATCTATATGGGCTTTACCTTGTTTTTATTCTTTTTGCCAAGGTGAACTCCATCTTGTTTTAATTTTTTTTGTAAAGTTTTATAAACTCTTCTTATATTTATATGAAATTCAAATCTTTGGCAGAAAAAAAATGATAAACTGAGATCTGGTTTTGTAAAAGGGTTAGAAACATATAGGATTGTTTACTTGTGTAATGATGTAAACTTATGTGGCAATGTCATCGTGTCATTCTTTGGAGAAAATGTCCCGACTTTGTTCAATGTATGCATACGTGAAAAGTGCATGATAAACAGCTCAAATTGGCATAATGGTACGGGACAATAGTTGTCTACTTGAAACTAGTTTAACTCCTTTCACTATCTTCACTTTACGCATCTAGCATTTTGTTCTTGTTAACAAAAAAAAAAATTATATGTTTCTTTTGTATAAAAGTGCATCATGCGTTTGAACATAAAATGGAAGTTTATTTCAATGAAACTAGAGGCGCGTATTGACTATGTTGAACCAGGTATAAAGAAAGTAAGCTCATTCGAGCTATATATACATACTCTAAAGAATCTCTTGCAAATCATTTTATAGCTAGCATTTATCTCCAAATATATTATGACTACCGGTTTGTAATTCAATAGTATCCAAGCTTAAATTGATTTTAAGAATTTGTATATAGCTTTCGTAACTTAGTTAAAAGAAAGTAGTAATTAAGATTGTAAAGTTTAGTTTCTTATTTGATACATTATTTTACATTGGTTATGAAGTGTAACCCAGCTCTATAAGGAAAAGCAAGAACAGAACAATAGTACATACTTTTTCAAAAATGTGCTAAGATAAAAACTGAGGCATATTCATTGTCTGAAACTTTGTTTCCAAACTACTGAAAATAACCATTTGGATTTTGGTGTTTAAAATGAGACATTGAATAAGTTGTTTACGAGTTTAATATTAATAATTTAAAAAATTAGTTAGGAGAAAAATGTTATACACACATAACAATTTATGTCCACATAAAAGTATATATGTATTTAAAAATGTTATGTACCCAAGATTAACAAAAGTCATTTATTTTTAATAAAATTTATTTTATGTACCAACCATAGATTATAGTCTGAATGGCAAAATAAAAGAACGACAGAAAAATATATTATTTTGCTAATTTGGTATCACAGAATATAATGTAAGACTGCAACACACAAAACTTTTTAGGGTTCCCCCCAAAAGAAAAACAGGCTGTGGAGAAAGTGTGGGATCCTTCCAGATCCTGGAAGGATGGGCAAAGGCGAGTTTTGTTCGCGTAAGATCTGTCTCTCTAACTCCATCTCTTGTTAGAATTTTGATACTTATGCCTTGTTTGTTTGTTTGTGAAAGTGAATGTGACAATGGTGGTGTGGAACATGGATGACTACCCAATCCCTGGTGGTATCAATAATGATGATCTTGGTTTTATTTCTACTAATATCGAACAAGTTCTTCATCGAATGGGCTTTCATGGACCTAACGAAATCGATGTGTATTGTAAGCGAATCAAGTGCGACGTACAGGAAGCGTTGAGAAACGCTGCCCAGATCTGTCACTTACCCTCATGTACAACAATTAAAATCTCTCTCTCTCTCTCTCTCTCTCTCTCTCTCTCTCTCTCTCTCTCTCTCTCTCTCTCTCTCTCTCTCTCTCTCTCTCTCTCTCTCTCTCTCTCTCTCTCCGTGTCATCGTTTCTACTTAAAATTAATAGATATGTGTCTCTCGTTAGGTACAAAAACTTACATGGATGCTGTTGACAAAGAGGCTCCTCCTCCTCCTCCTCCTCTGGATATGACTTCTTTTTTGCTTCAATCCGCACTAAGTTGTGGTGGACCATATG
>CAJHQP010002319.1:0-88907 GCA_905132765.1 Moricandia arvensis | reverse complement strand
AAACCAACCCTTAGTGGGTTTATGAAAAGATAAAACCAACCCATAGTGGGTTTATGAAATCTAAATCCTAAAGCTAATGGGTTTGCACCCAAAATACTCTAATACATATTCTAAACACATATAATAGAACCTAAATAGAGCTTATATCATGGCACAATAATAGTAAACTAGGTGACCGGCCCGCACCCTGTGCGGACATGAACAAATTCAGTTATGGGCTTAATAGTGGTTGGGTTTTGACAGACACGGATTTTATATCATAAGTCCACCGTGTTTGGGGTAAAGCAACGACACATGCAAATGCTGGTACTCTATATTTTACATGGACGTGATGGAACAAAGTATCTTCAGTATCATGGTGCAACATATTGTGTGTATGTATAATTGCAACATCATTAAAAATCCTAATATGTGTGTTTAAGATTTAATTTTATTACTCATCACTACCCATCTGAGAAATCGAAAAGATAAATAATTGTAACAGTTTCTATATTTTCCTTAATTTATTGGAAAAAAGTAAATGTACAATTAAGTACACTTGGCTACGGAATATTCTGAAAAACTTGTTTGTATACAACATTCAAAGTTTTCGTCTCCGGCTTCCTTTCTTTACCAGTTATTAGGATTTTTAATCCTGATCTCGATTTAACTCTTGAAAGTGAGACGTAGAGCTGACCATGAGACAACACTGGCCTAGGCAGAAACAAACCAACGCTTTCTAGTGTTTGACCTTGACTTTTGTTGATGGTCATCGCGAAAGCCAATGTAATGGGAAACTGTCTTCGACGCATTCTGAAGGGAAACTTTGTGTCAGGTTGTGTGACAAACATTCTAGGAATCCATACCTTGTCTCCAGTAATATTGTTTCCGGTTATAATTCTAGCTTCTAGCACATGGGGCAGTAACTGAGTAACAATTAGCCTAGTACCATTGCATAAACCATCTGCAAGATCCACGTTACAGAGACACATAATAGGAGCACCAACCTTGAGCTTCAAGTTATGTCTAGGCAGTCCAACCACTTTAACACTGTTCAAAAACTCTGCAGGATATACTACATTTTCTTCTACGTCAACATCGGATGGAATAATACTATCAGAGCTAAGGTAAACCTTCTCTTCACCTGAAAACATATGTAAATCCTTTTTTAGTGACAAAAACGTGTAAGATACTGAAACATAAGCTTAAATAGAAAAACATGTTACCTGGCAACTGCGAAAGCATGTAATCATTTATTTCAAAAAAATTTTGTGCTTATTATACGCAATGTTAGATATGAATTTCTTCTGCATGGATCCCAAATGAAACTCTTTGTTTCTGATAACATTTTTCATTATACTGACTTGTTGCGATTGCTGATGATGCATCGTGAACGTGAGTAATAGGAGATCGGAACTCGTCAACTTTGTATTATGTGAAGTGGTAAAAGAAAAGTATTGGAAGAAAGGAACCCCTTAAAAGACTTAAAGGGTAGATAATGAAATGAAATGATGCCCCTTACCACTAATTTTTTCTCAATTTCCCTTGTGTACCACTCAAAGTCTATCTCCTAAATCGCATTATTTGTTTTAATCATCTTATTAAATGGCTATTAATGCTTGATTATGCCCCCTCCCCTCAGCTTAAAGCCACCTTTTTCCTGAGAGAAGTACCCAATGAATTGATCATTTGTACTTATACGCACCACCTTTCACTAATTTACAATCGAACTCTAAACAAAATATATCCCTTAGAACATAAACTATAAGCAACAGAAACACTTTTCATATAAATTAAAAACCAATGGTGTGACCACATTTACGGTATCGTCATCCGGAAACCTTAAATTAAAACAAATCATACATGGAATTAACATATAGTAGTATAGTAGGTGAATTAGTAGAAAATAATATAAATATTTTTGTAATCTAACAAAAACTTTAGGAAAGAGATACACATTGTGACTTCCAGGATCGCATTCGCATGTACAAATGTTTTTGGATGTGTGTATAGTGTTTGTGGAGTATGTAAGTAAAATCTTTATGGCATATTTGATCAAACCTTAGCTACATAAATTAAAATATATATTTCGTAAATTACAAAATTATTAAGAATTAGGGCTAGCTTCATAATAGACAAAATATTATGAATGTATGATACCAACCAGTACACATGGTTATAAAGTAACGAACTGGAATCAGTTAAAGAACACCTAAGTTTCAAGAAACATGAAAAGCTCATTCATAATGGTACATTAATCTCAGTACATCACAAAAACAAACCCAAACAAGGAGCTTTATAGACAAAAGCTCAAATCTCAAATCCAGATAAATCGTTGTCTTTTATGATTGTGTTGGTAAAGATGTTGAACGTTATCATCGTAGGAAGCTGTTGGGAGGGAAGTGTCTTAAAGGGTTCTGTCGCAGCAGCTCTGTTTCTCTACAGTTTTTATAAAGGAAACATTGTTACTACATACCCAAGTCATGTGAATAAAAGTTTAATTGGTTAAGGGATTCTATGCTTACTTCTTTATCTCACGGCCATCATTAAGGGGCAAAACGTTTGATGATGATGGTGAGATGGTTTCACTCTTCTTCTTCTTCTCTACTCTTCCACTGCAGTTTCATAATCAAATGTTAATAACGAAACATCTCTATCATGTTGTGAAAACATAAAGAAAAAACAGTGTAACTTACTCTGTACATTCTCCTTCTTCGTCGACAAACACCTCAAAAGAAGAAGCTGAGTGAGCAGCAGTTCTCACAATGGGTTTCTGAGGAACATGTGAGATCATGCATATCGATGCAGGTAAGTGATCAATTTACAGAGAGAACATTTGTTTTGTTTTGGAGGTTAGAGTAGAAGCAAGACCTTGAATGCTGCCCATTTTGCAGGTAAGGCATTGTTCTCTTTGTTCCTCTCTGCTCTGCCTCCAAGCATAAGCCAGGAACCAAACTCCGGTTTTGACTTGTCCATCTCTGTTTGATCCCCCGACGAGCTGCACAATAATTTAGAGTTTTGGTGAAGTTGAGTAAAACAAAAGCTAGAAATACATAATCGTCCAAACTGCTTACTGGTTCAGCTTTGTTCTCTTGGCTTGTGGTCCTAAAGCCTGCCTTCCTGTATCTATGGAAAACATTGTCATGTAAGAGAGCTTAGCAGAATATTTTAATAACTTCCAAAGTAATTAGTGAGACTCACTATTATTATCACCCCTAGACAATATAGTGCCAAAGCTTCTTGCCGATAAGTCATTCTCCTTTGGCTCCTGCTGGTAGGTAAAAGACATTAAGCATCATGTATTAAAACTTTGGACATGCAGTCAAACAGAAGAAACTTCTTACTTCATCAACTGTGTTGGACCTTCTCATCGTTCTCACCATGAACTTCTTGTAAGCATCATTCAACTTTTCCATAGGCTTGGCATTTCTACACAAAGTTTCACACTTTATCAATCAAACCATGTAACAAAATCCAACACAGAGAACCCAAAATGAACAAGACTTACCTAGAGATTCCGAGATTGAAGATCTCATTAGCTGTCTTCACCTTAGCCTTTAACTCCATATGCAAGGCATAAGCTATATAGTACAAAGCATGTGTCTTCCCAACATCATTAGCCTCCAAGAACTTATAAATCACTTCCGCATCAGCACAATGCTCCGCCTTCAAAACACTTTCGTTTAGTACTACTCTTCCAATACAATGAAGATCATTGACTTTTAAGTAACGAAGATCATCCTTGTACCGTTCCGAGTGCCAGAACTTATGAACGCATTGCTCGTATATCACCAACAGTCCCGAACACTCTCCACCTGGAGGAAACGCCTCCTGCACCCATTTCACACACCTGGAGAGAAATCTCAGGATTCAAGAACACTATTATAATCAAGAAAGGTGAAAGGAACTCACTTTATCCATGGGAAGAGAGGGTCATCACCATCGTAGTTATCTATATCCTCAATCAACTTCCTAAGGATTAGAGATCAATGAGTGATGATTTGAACTGAGACCCAAGAGAGTATTAGATGTGTAAATGTGAAAGCTTTACCTCCGTTTCTCGAGGAGGGTCTTTCTTAATTGGTGGTCGGAGTGAGATTTGAGAGCGTGGTTGAAAAGATGAACATTGCGTCCTCTCTTTAGAGGACAGACGTTCTCCTTGAAAAGCTCCCACTCGTGTCATGTCTCTTGCTTAGAAGCGAAGAACTCTGTTTCTGGATCTGTTATCTCAACCAGTTTCTGGATCTGTTATCTCAACCCTTGCTTCCGCCATTGTTGTTGTTTCTCTCTTCTTCTTCTTCTTCTACGTGAATTAAGCTACATGAGTCTAACCCTGATTCGTGTACAAATGAATTAAGCTACATTAGTAAGCATTTCCCTCATGTAGCTTGTCACCTTATTTTATAATCCTTCGACATTGACCTCTATATATATAATGTGAATCATATAGGTTTGTAACGACGCCAAGGAAATATTCATAAAATAAATTATGGAACTGTTTAAGTAAAGATAATTATTTTTTTTGGAAGAAAACTAAATGCATATAATATGATTCTAACTTGCGCAAGTAATCAATATGACTTACCGTATTTTTAGTAAGGGATATTAGTAAATTATGTATTAATTAATATTCTTGCGCAAGTAATCAATATGATTTACCGTATTTTTAGTAAGGGATAGTAGTAAATACATGTATTAATTAATATTCTTGCGCAAGTAATATTAATTATTTTCCTACTCCTTCAATCTGTCTTATTTATTTAGTAAGTATTCAATGCTTTGAACATATAAATATTCTTGCGCAAGTAATATTAATTACTTTCCTACTCCTTCAATCGGTCTTATTTTTTTAGCAAGTATTCAATGCATTAAACATATAAATATTCTTGCGCAATGAATATTAATTACTTGCCAACTCCTTCATTCTGTCTTATTTTTTTAGTAAGTATTCAATGCATTAAACAAAATAAGGTTAGTATTTATAGGGTTTCCCTTTTTTGTTTTGTCGATGAGAAAAATAAATCAAAAATGAATTTCTGAAAAATCAACCAATAGAATCGTGTTATTTCGGCTAAGAAGGGCTCTATGAGCGCCACATGTCAAATGTACGTCTCATTTAATAGTAAGGAGGATATCGGTCCTTATCAGGAAACTAAAAAAACCCTAACTGACTCTAAAGATAAATCCAACCCCTATTGGGTTTATGAAAAGATAAAACCAATCTTTAGTGGGTTTATGAAAAGCTAAAACCCCTAGTGGGTTTATGAAATCTAAATCCTAAAGCTAATGGGTTTTCACCCGAAATACTCTAAGACATACTCTAAACACATATAATAGAACCTAAATAGAGCTTATATCATGGCACAATAGTGGTAAATATCAGGCCTTATCAGGAAAATACAAAAACCCTAACCAACTCTATAGATAAATCCAACCCCTAGTGGGTTTATGAAAAGATAAAACCAACCCTTAGTGGGTTTATGAAAAGATAAAACCAACCCTAGTGGGTTTATGAAATCTAAATCCTAAAGCTAATGGGTTTTCAACCGAAATACTCTAAGACATACTCTAAACACATATAATAGAACCTAAATAGAGCTTATATCATGGCACAATAGTGGTAAATATCAGGCCTTATCAGGAAACTACAAAAACCCTAACCGACTCTATATATAAATCCATCCCTAGTGGGTTTATGAAAAGATAAAACCAACCCTTAGTGGGTTTATGAAAAGATAAAACCAACCCCTAGTGGGTTTATGAAATCTAAATCCTAAAGCTAATGGGTTTTCACCCGAAATACTCTAAGACATACTCTAAACACATATAATAGAACCTAAATAGAGCTTATATCATGGCACAATAGTGGTAAATATCAGGCCTTATCAGGAAACTACAAAAACCCTAACCGACTCTATAGATAAATCCAACCCCTAGTGGGTTTATGAAAAGATAAAACCAACCCTTAGTGGGTTTATGAAAAGATAAAACCAACCCCTAGTGGGTTTATGAAATCTAAATCCTAAAGCTAATGGGTTTTCACCCAAAATACTCTAAGACATACTCTAAACACATATAATAGAACCTAAATAGAGCTTATATCATGGCACAATAGTGGTAAATATCAGGCCTTATCAGGAAACTACAAAAACCCTAACCGACTCTATAGATAAATCCAACCCCTATGGGTTTATGAAAAGATAAAACCAACCCTTAGTGGGTTTATGAAAAGATAAAACCAACCCTAGTGGGTTTATGAAATCTAAATCCTAAAGCTAATGGGTTTTCACCCGAAATACTCTAAGACATACTCTAAACACATATAATAGAACCTAAATAGAGCTTATATCATGGCACAATAGTGGTAAATATCAGGCCTTATCAGGAAATTACAAAAACCCTAACCGACTCTATAGATAAATCCAACCCCTACAGGGTTTATGAAAAGATAAAACCAACCCTTAGTGGGTTTATGAAAAGATAAAACCAACCCTTAGTGGGTTTATGAAATCTAAATCCTAAAGCTAATGGGTTTTCACCCAAAATACTCTAAGACATACTCTAAACACATATAATAGAACCTAAATAGAGCTTATATCATGGCACAATAATGGTAAATATCAGTCCTTATCAGGAAACTACAAAAACCCTAACTGACTCTAAAGATAAATCCAACCCTATTGGGTTTATGAAAAGATAAAACCAATCTTTAGTGGGTTTATGAAAAGCTAAAACCCCTAGTGGGTTTATGAAATCTAAATCCTAAAGCTAATGGGTTTTCACCCGAAATACTCTAAGACATACTCTAAACACATATAATAGAACCTAAATAGAGCTTATATCATGGCACAATAGTGGTAAATATCAGGCCTTATCAGGAAACTACAAAAACCCTAACCGACTCTATAGATAAATCCAACCCCTACTGGGTTTATGAAAAGATAAAACCAACCCTTAGTGGGTTTATGAAAGATAAAACCAACCCCTAGTGGGTTTATGAAATCTAAATCCTAAAGCTAATGGGTTTTCACCCGAAATACTCTAAGACATACTCTAAACACATATAATAGAACCTAAATAGAGCTTATATCATGGCACAATAGTGGTAAATATCAGGCCTTATCAGGAAACTACAAAAACCCTAACCGACTCTATAGATAAATCCAACCCCTAGTGGGTTTATGAAAAGATAAAACCAACCCTTAGTGGGTTTATGAAAAGATAAAACCAACCCCTAGTGGGTTTATGAAATCTAAATACTAAAGCTAATGGGTTTTCACCAGAAATACTCTAAGACATACTCTAAACACATATAATAGAACCTAAATATAGCTTATATCATGGCACAATAGTGGTAAATATCAGGCCTTATCATGAAACTACAAAAACCCTAACCGACTCTATATATAAATCCATCCCTAGTGGGTTTATGAAAAGATAAAACCAACCCTTAGTGGGTTTATGAAAAGATAAAACCAACCCCTAGTGGGTTTATGAAATCTAAATCCTAAAGCTAATGGGTTTTCACCCGAAATACTCTAAGACATACTCTAAACACATATAATAGAACCTAAATAGAGCTTATATCATGGCACAATAGTGGTAAATATCAGGCCTTATCAGGAAACTACAAAAACCCTAACCGACTCTATAGATAAATCCAACCCCTACAGGGTTTATGAAAAGATAAAACCAACCCTTAGTGGGTTTATGAAAAGATAAAACCAACCCTTAGTGGGTTTATGAAATCTAAATCCTAAAGCTAATGGGTTTTCACCCGAAAATACTCTAAGACATACTCTAAACACATATAATAGAACCTAAATAGAGATTATATCATGGCACAATAATAGTAAATATCAGTCCTTATCAGGAAACTACAAAAACCCTAACTGACTCTAAAGATAAATCCAACCCTATTGGGTTTATGAAAAGATAAAACCAATCTTTAGTGGGTTTATGAAAAGCTAAAACCCCTAGTGGGTTTATGAAATCTAAATCCTAAAGCTAATGGGTTTTCACCCGAAATACTCTAAGACATACTCTAAACACATATAATAGAACCTAAATAGAGCTTATATCATGGCACAATAGTGGTAAATATCAGGCCTTGTCAGGAAACTACAAAAACCCTAACCGACTCTATAGATAAATCCAACCCTAGTGGGTTTATGAAAAGATAAAACCAACCCTTAGTGGGTTTATGAAAAGACAAAACCAACCCCTAGTGGGTTTATGAAATCTAAATCCTAAAGCTAATGGGTTTTCACCCGAAATACTCTAAGACATACTCTAAACACATATAATAGAACCTAAATAGACTTATATCATGGCACAATAGTTGTAAATATCAGGCCTTATCAGGAAACTACAAAAACCCTAACCGACTCTATAGATAAATCCAACCCCTAGAGGGTTTATGAAAAGATAAAACCAACCCTTAGTGGGTTTATGAAAAGATAAAACCAACCCTAGTGGGTTTATGAAATCTAAATCCTAAAGCTAATGGGTTTTCACCCGAAATACTCTAAGACATACTCTAAACACATATAATAGAACCTAAATAGAGCTTATATCATGGCACAATAGTGGTAAATATCAGGCCTTATCAGGAAACTACAAAAACCCTAACCGACTCTATAGATAAATCCAACCCTAGTGGGTTTATGAAAAGATAAAACCAACCCTTAGTGGGTTTATGAAAAGATAAAACCAACCCCTAGTGGGTTTATGAAATCTAAATCCTAAAGCTAATGGGTTTTCACCCAAAATACTCTAAGACATACTCTAAACACATATAATAGAACCTAAATAGAGCTTATATCATGGCACAATAGTGGTAAATATCAGGCCTTATCAGGAAACTACAAAAACCCTAACCGACTCTATAGATAAATCCAACCCCTAGTGGGTTTATGAAAAGATAAAACCAACCCTTAGTGGGTTTATGAAAAGATAAAACCAACCCTAGTGGGTTTATGAAATCTAAATCCTAAAGCTAATGGGTTTTCACCCGAAATACTCTAAGACATACTCTAAACACATATAATAGAACCTAAATAGAGCTTATATCATGGCACAATAGTGGTAAATATCAGGCCTTATCAGGAAACTACAAAAACCCTAACCGACTCTATAGATAAATCCAACCCCTAGTGGGTTTATGAAAAGATAAAACCAACCCTTAGTGGGTTTATGAAAAGATAAAACCAACCCCTAGTGGGTTTATGAAATCTAAATCCTAAAGCTAATGGGTTTTCACCCGAAATACTCTAAGACATACTCTAAACACATATAATAGAACCTAAATAGAGCTTATATCATGGCACAATAGTGGTAAATATCAGGCCTTATCAGGAAATTACAAAAACCCTAACCGACTCTATAGATAAATCCAACCCCTACTGGGTTTATGAAAAGATAAAACCAACCCTTAGTGGGTTTATGAAAAGATAAAACCAACCCTAGTGGGTTTATGAAATCTAAATCCTAAAGCTAATGGGTTTTCACCCGAAATACTCTAAGACATACTCTAAACACATATAATAGAACCTAAATAGAGCTTATATCATGGCACAATAGTGGTAAATATCAGGCCTTATCAGGAAACTACAAAAACCCTAACCGACTCTATATATAAATCCATCCCTAGTGGGTTTATGAAAAGATAAAACCAACCCTTAGTGGGTTTATGAAAAGATAAAACCAACCCCTAGTGGGTTTATGAAATCTAAATCCTAAAGCTAATGGGTTTTCACCCGAAATACTCTAAGACATACTCTAAACACATATAATAGAACCTAAATAGAGCTTATATCATGGCACAATAGTGGTAAATATCAGGCCTTATCAGGAAACTACAAAAACCCTAACCGACTCTATAGATAAATCCAACCCTAGTGGGTTTATGAAAAGATAAAACCAACCCTTAGTGGGTTTATGAAAAGATAAAACCAACCCCTAGTGGGTTTATGAAATCTAAATCCTAAAGCTAATGGGTTTTCACCCGAAATACTCTAAGACATACTCTAAACACATATAATAGAACCTAAATAGAGCTTATATCATGGCACAATAGTGGTAAATATCAGGCCTTATCAGGAAACTACAAAACCCTAACCGACTCTATAGATAAATCCAACCCCTAGTGGGTTTATGAAAAGATAAAACCAACCCTTAGTGGGTTTATGAAAAGATAAAACCAACCCTTAGTGGGTTTATGAAATCTAAATCCTAAAGCTAATGGGTTTTCACCCGAAATACTCTAAGACATACTCTAAACACATATAATAGAACCTAAATAGAGCTTATATCATGGCACAATAGTGGTAAATATCAGGCCTTATCAGGAAACTACAAAAACCCTAACCGACTCTATAGATAAATCCAACCCTAGTGGGTTTATGAAAAGATAAAACCAACCCTTAGTGGGTTTATGAAAAGATAAAACCAACCCCTAGTGGGTTTATGAAATCTAAATCCTAAAGCTAATGGGTTTTCACCCGAAATACTCTAAGACATACTCTAAACACATATAATAGAACCTAAATAGAGCTTATATCATGGCACAATAGTGGTAAATATCAGGCCTTATCAGGAAACTACAAAAACCCTAACCGACTCTATAGATAAATCCAACCCTAGTGGGTTTATGAAAAGATAAAACCAACCCTTAGTGGGTTTATGAAAAGATAAAACCAACCCTAGTGGGTTTATGAAATCTAAATCCTAAAGCTAATGGGTTTTCACCCGAAATACTCTAAGACATACTCTAAACACATATAATAGAACCTAAATAGAGCTTATATCATGGCACAATAGTGGTAAATATCAGGCCTTATCAGGAAACTACAAAAACCCTAACCGACTCTATAGATAAATCCAACCCCTAATGGGTTTATGAAAAGATAAAACCAACCCTTAGTGGGTTTATGAAAAGATAAAACCAACCCTAGTGGGTTTATGAAATCTAAATCCTAAAGCTAATGGGTTTTCACCCGAAATACTCTAAGACATACTCTAAACACATATAATAGAACCTAAATAGAGCTTATATCATGGCACAATAGTGGTAAATATCAGGCCTTATCAGGAAACTACAAAAACCCTAACCGACTCTATAGATAAATCCAACCCCTAGTGGGTTTATGAAAAGATAAAACCAACCCTTAGTGGGTTTATGAAAAGATAAAACCAACCCTAGTGGGTTTATGAAATCTAAATCCTAAAGCTAATGGGTTTTCACCCGAAATACTCTAAGACATACTCTAAACACATATAATAGAACCTAAATAGAGCTTATATCATGGCACAATAGTGGTAAATATCAGGCCTTATCAGGAAACTACAAAAACCCTAACCGACTCTATAGATAAATCCAACCCTAGTGGGTTTATGAAAAGATAAAACCAACCCTTAGTGGGTTTATGAAAAGATAAAACCAACCCTAGTGGGTTTATGAAATCTAAATCCTAAAGCTAATGGGTTTTCACCCGAAATACTCTAAGACATACTCTAAACACATATAATAGAACCTAAATAGAGCTTATATCATGGCACAATAGTGGTAAATATCAGGCCTTATCAGGAAACTACAAAAACCCTAACCGACTCTATAGATAAATCCAACCCTAGTGGGTTTATGAAAAGATAAAACCAACCCTTAGTGGGTTTATGAAAAGATAAAACCAACCCCTAGTGGGTTTATGAAATCTAAATACTAAAGCTAATGGGTTTTCACCCGAAATACTCTAAGACATACTCTAAACACATATAATAGAACCTAAATAGAGCTTATATCATGGCACAATAGTGGTAAATATCAGGCCTTATCAGGAAACTACAAAACCCTAACCGACTCTATAGATAAATCCAACCCTAGTGGGTTTATGAAAAGATAAAACCAACCCTTAGTGGGTTTATGAAAAGATAAAACCAACCCCTAGTGGGTTTATGAAATCTAAATCCTAAAGCTAATGGGTTTTCACCGAAATACTCTAAGACATACTCTAAACACATATAATAGAACCTAAATAGAGCTTATATCATGGCACAATAGTGGTAAATATCAGGCCTTATCAGGAAACTACAAAAACCCTAACCGACTCTATAGATAAATCCAACCCCTAGTGGGTTTATGAAAAGATAAAACCAACCCTTAGTGGGTTTATGAAAAGATAAAACCAACCCCTAGTGGGTTTATGAAATCTAAATCCTAAAGCTAATGGGTTTTCACCAGAAATACTCTAAGACATACTCTAAACACATATAATAGAACCTAAATAGAGCTTATATCATGGCACAATAGTGGTAAATATCAGGCCTTATCAGGAAACTACAAAACCCTAACCGACTCTATAGATAAATCCAACCCTAGTGGGTTTATGAAAAGATAAAACCAACCCTTAGTGGGTTTATGAAAAGATAAAACCAACCCCTAGTGGGTTTATGAAATCTAAATCCTAAAGCTAATGGGTTTTCACCCGAAATACTCTAAGACATACTCTAAACACATATAATAGAACCTAAATAGAGCTTATATCATGGCACAATAGTGGTAAATATCAGGCCTTATCAGGAAACTACAAAAACCCTAACCGACTCTATAGATAAATCCAACCCCTAGTGGGTTTATGAAAAGATAAAACCAACCCTTAGTGGGTTTATGAAAAGATAAAACCAACCCCTAGTGGGTTTATGAAATCTAAATCCTAAAGCTAATGGGTTTTCACCCGAAATACTCTAAGACATACTCTAAACACATATAATAGAACCTAAATAGAGCTTATATCATGGCACAATAGTGGTAAATATCAGGCCTTATCAGGAAACTACAAAAACCCTAACCGACTCTATAGATAAATCCAACCCTAGTGGGTTTATGAAAAGATAAAACCAACCCTTAGTGGGTTTATGAAAAGATAAAACCAACCCCTAGTGGGTTTATGAAATCTAAATCCTAAAGCTAATGGGTTTTCACCCGAAATACTCTAAGACATACTCTAAACACATATAATAGAACCTAAATTGAGCTTATATCATGGCACAATAGTGGTAAATATCAGGCCTTATCACGAAACTACAAAACCCTAACCGACTCTATAGATAAATCCAACCCCTACTGGGTTTATGAAAAGATAAAACCAACCCTTAGTGGGTTTATGAAAAGATAAACCAACCCCTAGTGGGTTTATGAAATCTAAATCCTAAAGCTAATGGGTTTTCACCCGAAATACTCTAAGACATACTCTAAACACATATAATAGAACCTAAATAGAGCTTATATCATGGCACAATAGTGGTAAATATCAGGCCTTATCAGGAAACTACAAAAACCCTAACCGACTCTATAGATAAATCCAACCCTAGTGGGTTTATGAAAAGATAAAACCAACCCTTAGTGGGTTTATGAAAAGATAAAACCAACCCTAGTGGGTTTATGAAATCTAAATCCTAAAGCTAATGGGTTTTCACCCGAAATACTCTAAGACATACTCTAAACACATATAATAGAACCTAAATAGAGCTTATATCATGGCACAATAGTGGTAAATATCAGGCCTTATCAGGAAACTACAAAAACCCTAACCGACTCTATAGATAAATCCAACCCCTAGTGGGTTTATGAAAAGATAAAACCAACCCTTAGTGGGTTTATGAAAAGATAAAACCAACCCTAGTGGGTTTATGAAATCTAAATCCTAAAGCTAATGGGTTTTCACCCGAAATACTCTAAGACATACTCTAAACACATATAATAGAACCTAAATAGAGCTTATATCATGGCACAATAGTGGTAAATATCAGGCCTTATCAGGAAACTACAAAACCCTAACCGACTCTATAGATAAATCCAACCCTAGTGGGTTTATGAAAAGATAAAACCAACCCTTAGTGGGTTTATGAAAAGATAAAACCAACCCCTAGTGGGTTTATGAAATCTAAATCCTAAAGCTAATGGGTTTTCACCCGAAATACTCTAAGACATACTCTAAACACATATAATAGAACCTAAATAGAGCTTATATCATGGCACAATAGTGGTAAATATCAGGCCTTATCAGGAAACTACAAAAACCCTAACCGACTCTATAGATAAATCCAACCCCTAGTGGGTTTATGAAAAGATAAAACCAACCCTTAGTGGGTTTATGAAAAGATAAAACCAACCCTAGTGGGTTTATGAAATCTAAATCCTAAAGCTAATGGGTTTTCACCCGAAATACTCTAAGACATACTCTAAACACATATAATAGAACCTAAATAGAGCTTATATCATGGCACAATAGTGGTAAATATCAGGCCTTATCAGGAAACTACAAAAACCCTAACCGACTCTATAGATAAATCCAACCCTAGTGGGTTTATGAAAAGATAAAACCAACCCTTAGTGGGTTTATGAAAAGATAAAACCAACCCTAGTGGGTTTATGAAATCTAAATCCTAAAGCTAATGGGTTTTCACCCGAAATACTCTAAGACATACTCTAAACACATATAATAGAACCTAAATAGAGCTTATATCATGGCACAATAGTGGTAAATATCAGGCCTTATCAGGAAACTACAAAAACCCTAACCGACTCTATAGATAAATCCAACCCTAAGGGTTTATGAAAAGATAAAACCAACCCTTAGTGGGTTTATGAAAAGATAAAACCAACCCCTAGTGGGTTTATGAAATCTAAATCCTAAAGCTAATGGGTTTTCACCCGAAATACTCTAAGACATACTCTAAACACATATAATAGAACCTAAATAGAGCTTATATCATGGCACAATAGTGGTAAATATCAGGCCTTATCAGGAAACTACAAAAACCCTAACCGACTCTATAGATAAATCCAACCCTAGTGGGTTTATGAAAAGATAAAACCAACCCTTAGTGGGTTTATGAAAAGATAAAACCAACCCTTAGTGGGTTTATGAAATCTAAATCCTAAAGCTAATGGGTTTTCACCCAAAATACTCTAAGACATACTCTAAACACATATAATAGAACCTAAATAGAGCTTATATCATGGCACAATAGTGGTAAATATCAGGCCTTATCAGGAAACTACAAAAACCCTAACCGACTCTATAGATAAATCCAACCCCTATTGGGTTTATGAAAAGATAAAACCAACCTTAGTGGGTTTATGAAAAGATAAAACCAACCCTAGTGGGTTTATGAAATCTAAATCCTAAAGCTAATGGGTTTTCACCCGAAATACTCTAAGACATACTCTAAACACATATAATAGAACCTAAATAGAGCTTATATCATGGCACAATAGTGGTAAATATCAGGCCTTATCAGGAAACTACAAAAACCCTAACCGACTCTATAGATAAATCCAACCCTAGTGGGTTTATGAAAAGATAAAACCAACCCTTAGTGGGTTTATGAAAAGATAAAACCAACCCCTAGTGGGTTTATGAAATCTAAATCCTAAAGCTAATGGGTTTTCACCCGAAATACTCTAAGACATACTCTAAACACATATAATAGAACCTAAATAGAGCTTATATCATGGCACAATAGTGGTAAATATCAGGCCTTATCAGGAAACTACAAAAACCCTAACCGACTCTATAGATAAATCCAACCCTAGTGGGTTTATGAAAAGATAAAACCAACCCTTAGTGGGTTTATGAAAAGATAAAACCAACCCTAGTGGGTTTATGAAATCTAAATCCTAAAGCTAATGGGTTTTCACCAGAAATACTCTAAGACATACTCTAAACACATATAATAGAACCTAAATAGAGCTTATATCATGGCACAATAGTGGTAAATATCAGGCCTTATCAGGAAACTACAAAACCCTAACCGACTCTATAGATAAATCCAACCCCTAGTGGGTTTATGAAAAGATAAAACCAACCCTTAGTGGGTTTATGAAAAGATAAAACCAACCCCTAGTGGGTTTATGAAATCTAAATCCTAAAGCTAATGGGTTTTCACCAGAAATACTCTAAGACATACTCTAAACACATATAATAGAACCTAAATAGAGCTTATATCATGGCACAATAGTGGTAAATATCAGGCCTTATCAGGAAACTACAAAAACCCTAACCGACTCTATAGATAAATCCAACCCTAGTGGGTTTATGAAAAGATAAAACCAACCTTAGTGGGTTTATGAAAAGATAAAACCAACCCCTAGTGGGTTTATGAAATCTAAATCCTAAAGCTAATGGGTTTTCACCCGAAATACTCTAAGACATACTCTAAACACATATAATAGAACCTAAATAGAGCTTATATCATGGCACAATAGTGGTAAATATCAGGCCTTATCAGGAAACTACAAAAACCCTAACCGACTCTATAGATAAATCCAACCCTAGTGGGTTTATGAAAAGATAAAACCAACCCTTAGTGGGTTTATGAAAAGATAAAACCAACCCCTAGTGGGTTTATGAAATCTAAATCCTAAAGCTAATGGGTTTTCACCCGAAATACTCTAAGACATACTCTAAACACATATAATAGAACCTAAATAGAGCTTATATCATGGCACAATAGTGGTAAATATCAGGCCTTATCAGGAAACTACAAAAACCCTAACCGACTCTATAGATAAATCCAACCCTAGTGGGTTTATGAAAAGATAAAACCAACCCTTAGTGGGTTTATGAAAAGATAAAACCAACCCTAGTGGGTTTATGAAATCTAAATCCTAAAGCTAATGGGTTTTCACCCGAAATACTCTAAGACATACTCTAAACACATATAATAGAACCTAAATAGAGCTTATATCATGGCACAATAGTGGTAAATATCAGGCCTTATCAGGAAACTACAAAAACCCTAACCGACTCTATAGATAAATCCAACCCCTAGTGGGTTTATGAAAAGATAAAACCAACCCTTAGTGGGTTTATGAAAAGATAAAACCAACCCCTAGTGGGTTTATGAAATCTAAATCCTAAAGCTAATGGGTTTTCACCAGAAATACTCTAAGACATACTCTAAACACATATAATAGAACCTAAATAGAGCTTATATCATGGCACAATAGTGGTAAATATCAGGCCTTATCAGGAAACTACAAAACCCTAACCGACTCTATAGATAAATCCAACCCCTAGTGGGTTTATGAAAAGATAAAACCAACCTTAGTGGGTTTATGAAAAGATAAAACCAACCCTAGTGGGTTTATGAAATCTAAATCCTAAAGCTAATGGGTTTTCACCAGAAATACTCTAAGACATACTCTAAACACATATAATAGAACCTAAATAGAGCTTATATCATGGCACAATAGTGGTAAATATCAGGCCTTATCAGGAAACTACAAAAACCCTAACCGACTCTATAGATAAATCCAACCCTAGTGGGTTTATGAAAAGATAAAACCAACCCTTAGTGGGTTTATGAAAAGATAAAACCAACCCTAGTGGGTTTATGAAATCTAAATCCTAAAGCTAATGGGTTTTCACCGAAATACTCTAAGACATACTCTAAACACATATAATAGAACCTAAATAGAGCTTATATCATGGCACAATAGTGGTAAATATCAGGCCTTATCAGGAAACTACAAAACCTAACCGACTCTATAGATAAATCCAACCCCTAGTGGGTTTATGAAAAGATAAAACCAACCTTAGTGGGTTTATGAAAAGATAAAACCAACCCTAGTGGGTTTATGAAATCTAAATCCTAAAGCTAATGGGTTTTCACCCGAAATACTCTAAGACATACTCTAAACACATATAATAGAACCTAAATAGAGCTTATATCATGGCACAATAGTGGTAAATATCAGGCCTTATCAGGAAACTACAAAAACCCTAACCGACTCTATAGATAAATCCAACCCTATGGGTTTATGAAAAGATAAAACCAACCCTTAGTGGGTTTATGAAAAGATAAAACCAACCCTAGTGGGTTTATGAAATCTAAATCCTAAAGCTAATGGGTTTTCACCCGAAATACTCTAAGACATACTCTAAACACATATAATAGAACCTAAATAGAGCTTATATCATGGCACAATAGTGGTAAATATCAGGCCTTATCAGGAAACTACAAAAACCCTAACCGACTCTATAGATAAATCCAACCCTAGTGGGTTTATGAAAAGATAAAACCAACCTTAGTGGGTTTATGAAAAGATAAAACCAACCCCTAGTGGGTTTATGAAATCTAAATCCTAAAGCTAATGGGTTTTCACCCGAAATACTCTAAGACATACTCTAAACACATATAATAGAACCTAAATAGAGCTTATATCATGGCACAATAGTGGTAAATATCAGGCCTTATCAGGAAACTACAAAAACCCTAACCGACTCTATAGATAAATCCAACCCTAGTGGGTTTATGAAAAGATAAAACCAACCCTTAGTGGGTTTATGAAAAGATAAAACCAACCCCTAGTGGGTTTATGAAATCTAAATCCTAAAGCTAATGGGTTTTCACCCGAAATACTCTAAGACATACTCTAAACACATATAATAGAACCTAAATAGAGCTTATATCATGGCACAATAGTGGTAAATATCAGGCCTTATCAGGAAACTACAAAAACCCTAACCGACTCTATAGATAAATCCAACCCTAGTGGGTTTATGAAAAGATAAAACCAACCCTTAGTGGGTTTATGAAAAGATAAACCAACCCCTAGTGGGTTTATGAAATCTAAATCCTAAAGCTAATGGGTTTTCACCCGAAATACTCTAAGACATACTCTAAACACATATAATAGAACCTAAATAGAGCTTATATCATGGCACAATAGTGGTAAATATCAGGCCTTATCAGGAAACTACAAAAACACTAACCGACACTATTGAAAAATCCAACCCTAGTGGGTTTATGAAAAGATAAAACCAACCCTTAGTGGGTTTATGAAAAGATAAAACCAACCCCTAGTGGGTTTATGAAATCTAAATCCTAAAGCTAATGGGTTTTCACCAGAAATACTCTAAGACATACTCTAAACACATATAATAGAACATAAATAGAGCTTATATCATGGCACAATAGTGGTAAATATCAGGCCTTATCAGGAAACTACAAAAACCCTAACCGACTCTATAGATAAATCCAACCCTAGTGGGTTTATGAAAAGATAAAACCAACCCTTAGTGGGTTTATGAAAAGATAAAACCAACCCCTAGTGGGTTTATGAAATCTAAATCCTAAAGCTAATGGGTTTTCACCAGAAATACTCTAAGACATACTCTAAACACATATAATAGAACCTAAATAGAGCTTATATCATGGCACAATAGTGGTAAATATCAGGCCTTATCAGGAAACTACAAAAACCTAACCGACTCTATAGATAAATCCAACCCTAGTGGGTTTATGAAAAGATAAAACCAACCCTTAGTGGGTTTATGAAAAGATAAAACCAACCCTAGTGGGTTTATGAAATCTAAATCCTAAAGCTAATGGGTTTTCACCCGAAATACTCTAAGACATACTCTAAACACATATAATAGAACCTAAATAGAGCTTATATCATGGCACAATAGTGGTAAATATCAGGCCTTATCAGGAAACTACAAAAACCCTAACCGACTCTATAGATAAATCCAACCCTAGTGGGTTTATGAAAGATAAAACCAACCCTTAGTGGGTTTATGAAAAGATAAAACCAACCCTAGTGGGTTTATGAAATCTAAATCCTAAAGCTAATGGGTTTTCACCCGAAATACTCTAAGACATACTCTAAACACATATAATAGAACCTAAATAGAGCTTATATCATGGCACAATAGTGGTAAATATCAGGCCTTATCAGGAAACTACAAAAACCCTAACCGACTCTATATATAAATCCATCCCTAGTGGGTTTATGAAAAGATAAAACCAACCCTTAGTGGGTTTATGAAAAGATAAAACCAACCCTAGTGAGTTTATGAAATCTAAATCCTAAAGCTAATGGGTTTTCACCCGAAATACTCTAAGACATACTCTAAACACATATAATAGAACCTAAATAGAGCTTATATCATGGCACAATAGTGGTAAATATCAGGCCTTATCAGGAAACTACAAAACCCTAACCGACTCTATAGATAAATCCAACCCTAGTGGGTTTATGAAAAGATAAAACCAACCTTAGTGGGTTTATGAAAGATAAAACCAACCCTAGTGGGTTTATGAAATCTAAATCCTAAAGCTAATGGGTTTTCACCCGAAATACTCTAAGACATACTCTAAACACATATAATAGAACCTAAATAGAGCTTATATCATGGCACAATAGTGGTAAATATCAGGCCTTATCAGGAAACTACAAAAACCCTAACCGACTCTATAGATAAATCCAACCCCTATTGGGTTTATGAAAAGATAAAACCAACCCTTAGTGGGTTTATGAAAAGATAAAACCAACCCTAGTGGGTTTATGAAATCTAATCCTAAAGCTAATGGGTTTTCACCCGAAATACTCTAAGACATACTCTAAACACATATAATAGAACATAAATAGAGCTTATATCATGGCACAATAGTGGTAAATATCAGGCCTTATCAGGAAACTACAAAAACCCTAACCGACTCTATAGATAAATCCAACCCCTAGTGGGTTTATGAAAAGATAAAACCAACCCTTAGTGGGTTTATGAAAAGATAAAACCAACCCTAGTGGGTTTATGAAATCTAAATCCTAAGCTAATGGGTTTTCACCGAAATACTCTAAGACATACTCTAAACACATATAATAGAAACATAAATAGAGCTTATATCATGGCACAATAGTGGTAAATATCAGGCCTTATCAGGAAACTACAAAAACCCTAACCGACTCTATAGATAAATCCAACCCTAGTGGGTTTATGAAAAGATAAAACCAACCCTTAGTGGGTTTATGAAAAGATAAAACCAACCCCTAGTGGGTTTATGAAATCTAAATCCTAAAGCTAATGGGTTTTCACCGAAATACTCTAAGACATACTCTAAACACATATAATAGACATAAATAGAGCTTATATCATGGCACAATAGTGGTAAATATCAGGCCTTATCAGGAAACTACAAAACCCTAACCGACTCTATAGATAAATCCAACCCTAGTGGGTTTATGAAAGATAAAACCAACCCTTAGTGGGTTTATGAAAAGATAAAACCAACCCTAGTGGGTTTATGAAATCTAAATCCTAAAGCTAATGGGTTTTCACCCGAAATACTCTAAGACATACTCTAAACACATATAATAGAACCTAAATAGAGCTTATATCATGGCACAATAGTGGTAAATATCAGCCTTATCAGGAAACTACAAAAACCCTAACCGACTCTATAGATAAATCCAACCCTAGTGGGTTTATGAAAAGATAAAACCAACCTTTAGTGGGTTTATGAAAAGATAAAACCAACCCCTAGTGGGTTTATGAAATCTAAATCCTAAAGCTAATGGGTTTTCACCTGAAATACTCTAAGACATACTCTAAACACATATAATAGAACATAAATAGAGCTTATATCATGGCACAATAGTGGTAAATATCAGGCCTTATCAGGAAACTACAAAAACCTAACCGACTCTATAGATAAATCCAACCCTAGTGGGTTTATGAAAAGATAAAACCAACCCTTAGTGGGTTTATGAAAAGATAAAACCAATCCCTAGTGGGTTTATGAAATCTAAATCCTAAAGCTAATGGGTTTTCACCCGAAATACTCTAAGACATACTCTAAACACATATAATAGAACATAAATAGAGCTTATATCATGGCACAATAGTGGTAAATATCAGGCCTTATCAGGAAACTACAAAACCCTAACCGACTCTATAGATAAATCCAACCCCTAGTGGGTTTATGAAAAGATAAAACCAACCCTTAGTGGGTTTATGAAAAGATAAACCAACCCCTAGTGAGTTTATGAAATCTAAATCCTAAAGCTAATGGGTTTTCACCAGAAATACTCTAAGACATACTCTAAACACATATAATAGAACATAAATAGAGCTTATATCATGGCACAATAGTGGTAAATATCAGGCCTTATCAGGAAACTACAAACCTAACCGACTCTATAGATAAATCCAACCCTAGTGGGTTTATGAAAAGATAAAACCAACCCTTAGTGGGTTTATGAAAAGATAAAACCAATCCCTAGTGGGTTTATGAAATCTAAATCCTAAAGCTAATGGGTTTTCACCTGAAATACTCTAAGACATACTCTAAACACATATAATAGACTCTAAATAGAGCTTATATCATGGCACAATAGTGGTAAATATCAGGACTTATCATGACACTAAAAAACCCCTAACCGACTCGAAAGATATATCCAACCTCTTTTGGATTTATGAAAAGGTAAAACCAACCTTTAGTGGGTTTATGAAAAGATAAAACCAACCCCTAGTGGGTTTATGAAATCTATATCCTAAGGCTAATGGGTTTTCGCCCGAAATACTCTAAGACATACTCTAAACACATATAATAGAACATAAATAGAGCATATATCATGGCACAATACTGGTAAATATCAGGCCTTATCAGGAAACTAAAAACCAACTAACCGACTCTATAGATAAATCCAACACCTAGTGGATTTAAGAAAAGATAAAACCAACCCTTAGTGGGTTTATGAAAGATAAAACCAATCCCTATTGGGTTTATGAAATCTAAATCATAAAGCTAATTGGTTTTCACCCGAAATACTCTAAGACATACTCTAAACACATATAATAGAACATAAATAGAGCTTATATCATCGCACAATAGTGGTAAATATCAGGCCTTATCAGGAAACTACAAAAACCTAACCGACTTTAAAGATAAAGCAACCCCTAGTGGGTTTATGAAAAGATAAAACCAACCCTTAGTGGGTTATGAAGATAAAACCAATCCCTTAGTGGGTTTATGAAATCTAAATCCTAAAGCTAATGGTTTTTCACCTGAAAATACTCTAAGACATACTCTAAACACTTATAATAGACTCTAAATAGAGCTTATATCATGGCACAATAGTGGTATATATCAGGACTTATCAGGAAAACTACAAAACCTAAACCGACTCCTAATAGATAAATCCAACCCCTTTGGTTATGAAAAGATTAAAACCAACCTTAGTGGATTTATGAAAAGGTAAAACCAATCCCCAGTGGGTTTATGAAATCTAATCTTAAAGCTAATGGGTTTTCACCCGAAATACTCTAAGACATATTCTAAACACATATAATAGAACATAAATAGAGCTTATATCATGGCACAATAGTGGTAAATATCAGGCCTTATCAGGAAAATACAAAAACCCTAACCGACTTTATAGATAAATCCAACCCCTAGTGGGTTTATGAAAAGATAAAACCAACCTTTAGTGGGTTTATGAAAAGATAAAACCAACCCCTAGTGAGTTTATGAAATCTAAATCCTAAAACTAATGGGTTTTCACCCGAAATACTCTAAGACATACTCTAAACACATATAATAGATCATAAATAGAGCTTATATCATGGCACAATAGTGGTAAATATCAGGCCTTATCAGGAAACTACAAACCTAACCGACTCTATAGATAAATCTAAACCTTAGTGGGTTTATGAAAAGATAAAACAACCCTTAGTGGGTTTATGAAAGATAAAACCAATCCCTAATGGGTTTATGAAATCTAAATCCAAAAGCTAATGGGTTTTCACCTGAAATACTCTAAGACATACTCTAACACTTATAATAGACTCTAAATAGAGTTTATATCATAGCACAATAGTGGTAAATATCAGGCCTTATCAGGAAACTACAAAACCCCTAACCGACTCTAAAGATAAATCCAACCCCTTTTGGATTTATGAAAAGATAAATCCAACGTTTAGTGGGTTTATCAAAAGATAAAACCAATCCCTAGTGGGTTTATGAAATCTAAATACTAAGGCTAATGAGTTTTCACCCAAAATACTCTAAGACATACTCTAAACACATATAATAGAACATAAATAGAGCTTATATCATGGCACAATAGTGGTAAATATCAGGCCTTATCAGGAAACTACAAAAACCCTAACCGACTCTATAGATAAATCCAACCCCTAGTGGGTTTATGAAAAGATAAAACCAACCTTTAGTGGGTTTATGAAAAGATAAAACCAACCCCTAGTGGGTTTATGAAATCTAAATCCTAAAGCTAATGGGTTTTCACCCGAAATACTCTAAGACATACTCTAAACACATATAATAGATCATAAATAGAGCTTATATCATGGCACAATAGTGGTAAATATCAGGCCTTATCAGGAAACTACAAACCCTAACCGACTCTATAGATAAATCCAACCCCTAGCGGGTTTATGAAAAGATAAAACCAACCCTTAGTGGGTTTATGAAAGATAAAACCAATCCCTAGTGGGTTTATGAAATCTAAATCCTAAAGCTAATGGGTTTTCACCTGAAATACTCTAAGACATACTCTAAACACATATAATAGACTCTAAATAGAGGTTATATCATGGCACAATAGTGGTAAATATCAGGCCTTATCAGGAAAACTACAAAAACCCTAACCGACTCTATAGATAAATCCAACCCCTTTTGGGTTTATGAAAAGATAAAACCAACCTTAGTGGGTTTATGAAAAGATAAAACAATCCCTAGTGGGTTTATGAAATCTAAATCCTAAAGCTAATGGGTTTTCACCCGAAATACTCTAAGACATATTCTAAACACATATAATAGAACATAAATAGAGCTTATATCATGGCACAATAGTGGTAAATATCAGGCCTTATCAGGAAAATTCAAAAACCCTAACCGACTCTATAGATAAATCCAACCCTTAGTGGGTTTATGAAAAGATAAAACCAACCTTTAGTGGGTTTATGAAAAGATAAAACCAACCCCTAGTGAGTTTATGAAATCTAAATCCTAAGGCTAATGAGTTTTCACCTGAAATACTCTAAGACATACTCTAAACACATATAATAGAACATACATAGAGCTTATATCATGGCACAATAGTGGTAAATATCATGCCTTATCAGGAAACTAAAAAACAACTAACCGACTCTATAGATAAATCCAACACCTAGTGGATTTAAGAAAAGATAAAACCAACCCTTAGTGGGTTTATGAAAGATAAAACCAATCCCTAGTGGGTTTATGAAATCTAAATCCTAAAGCTAATGGTTTTCACCTGAATACTCTAAGACATACTCTAAACACTATAATAGACTCTAAATAGAGCTTATATCATGGCACAATAGTGGGAAATATCAGGCCTTATCAGGAAACTACAAAACCTAACCGACTCTATAGATAAATCCAACCCCTTTTGGGTTTATGAAAAGATTAAAACCAACCTTTAGTGGGTTTATGAAAAGATAAAACAAACCTCTAGTGGGTTTATGAAATCTAAATCCTAAAGCTAATGGGTTTTCACTAGAAATACTCTAAGACATACTCTAAACACATATAATAGAACATAAATAGAGCTTATATCATCGCACAATAGTGGTAAATATCAGGCCTTATAAGGAAACTACAAAAACCCTAACCGACTCTAAAGATAAATGCAACCCCTAGTGGGTTTATGAAAAGATAAGACCAACCTTTAGTGGGTTTATGAAAAGACAAAACCAACCCCTAGTGAGTTTAGGAAATCTAAATCCTAAAGCTAATGGGTTTTCACCCGAAATACTCCAAGACATACTCTAAACACATATAATAGATCATAATAGAGCTTATATCATGGCACAATAGTGGTAAATATCATGCTTATCAGGAAACTAAAAACAACTAACGCGACTCTATAGATAAATCCAACACCTAGTGGATTTAAGAAAAGATAAAACCCAACCCCTTAGTGGTTTATGAAAGATAAAACGCCATCCCTATTGGGTTTATGAAATCTAAATCCTAAAGCTAATTGGTTTTCACCTGAAAACACTCTAAGGCATACTCTAAACACTTAAATAGACTCTAAATAGAGTTTATGTCATGGCACAATAGTGGGAAATATTAGGCCCTATCAGGAAACTACAAAAACTCTAACCGACTCTAAGATAAATCCAACCGCCCTTTTGGGTTTAATGAAAGATTAAAACCAAACCTTTAGTGGGTTTATGAAAAGATAAAACAACCTCTAGTGGGTTTATGAAATCTAAATCCTAAAGCCTAATGGGTTTTCACTAGAAATACTCTAAGACATACTCTAAACAATATAATTAGAACATAAATAGAGCTTATATCATCGCACAATAGTGTAAATATCAAGGCCTTATAAGGAAAACTACAAAACCCTAACCGACTCTATAGATAAATCCAACCCCTAGTGGGTTTATGAAAAGATAAAACCAACCTATAGTGGGTTTATGAAAAGATAAAACCAACCCCTAGTGAGTTTATGAAATCTAAATCCTAAAGCTAATGGGTTTTCAACCGAAATACTCTAAGACATACTCTAACACATATAATAGATCATCAATAGAGCTTATATCATGGCACAATAGTGGTAAATATCAGACTTATCAGGAAACTACAAACTAACGGACTCTATAGATAAATCCAACCCCTAGTGGGTTTTGAAAAGATAAAACCAACCCTTAGTGGGTTTATGAAAGATAAAACAACCCTAGTGGGTTTATGAAATCTAAATCCTAAAGCTAATGGGTTTTCACCCGAAATACTCTAAGACATACTCTAAACACATATAATAGACATAAATAGAGCTTATATCATGGCATAATAGTGGTTAATATCAGGCCTTGTCAGGAAACTACAAACCTAACCTGATTCTATAGATAAATCCAACCCCTAGTGGGTTTAATGAAAAGATAAAACCAACCCTTAGTGGGTTTATGAAAGATAAAACCAATCCCTATGGGTTTATGAAATCTAAATCCTAAGCTAATGGGTTTTCACCCGAAATACTCTAAGACATACTCTAAACATATATGATAGAACATAAATAGAGCTTATATCATGGCACAATAGTGGTAAATATCAGGCCTTATCAGGAAAATACAAAAACCCTAACCAACTCTATAGATAAATCCAACCCCTAGTGGGTTTATGAAAAGATAAAACCAACCTTTAGTGGGTTTATGAAAAGATAAAACCAACCCCTAGTGAGTTTATGAAATCTAAATCCTAAAACTAATGGGTTTTCACCCGAAATACTCTAAAACATACTCTAAACACATATAATAGATCATAAATAGAACTTATATCATGGCATAATAGTGGTAAATATCAGGCCTTATCAGGAAACCACAAACCTAACCGACTATATAGATAAATCCAACCCTTAGTGGGTTTATGAAAAGATAAAACCAACCCTTAGTGGCTTTATGAAAGAGAAAACCAATCCCTAGTGGGTTTATGAAATCTAAATCCTAAAGCTAATGGGTTTTCAACTGAAATACTCTAAGACATACTCTAAACACTTATAATAGACTCTAAATAGAGCTTATATCATGGCACAATAGTGGTAAATATCAGGCCTTATCAGGAAAATACAAAAACCCTAACCGACTCTATAGATAAATCCAACCCCTAGTGGGTTTATGAAAAGATAAAACCAACTTTTAGTGGGTTTATGAAAAGATACAACCAACCCCTAGTGAGTTTATGAAATCTAAATCCTAAAACTAATGGGTTTTCACCCGAAATACTCTAAAACATACTCTAAACACATATAATAGATCATAAATAGAACTTATATCATGGCATAATAGTGGTAAATATCAGGCCTTATCAGGAAACCACAAACCTAACCGACTCTATAGATAAATCTAACCCTTAGTGGGTTTATGAAAAGATAAAACCAACCCTTAGTGGGTTTATGAAAGATAAAACCAATCCCTAGTGGGTTTAAGAAATCTAAATCCTAAAGCTAATGGGTTTTCACCTGAAATACTCTAAGACATACTCTAAACACTTATAATAGACTCTAAATAGAGTTTATATCATGGCACAATAGTGGTAAATATCAGGCCTTAACAGGAAACTACAAAACCCCTAACCCACTCTAAAGATAAATCCAACCCCTTTTGGATTTATGAAAAGATAAAACCAACCTTTAGTGGGTTTATGAAAAGATAAAACGAATCCTTAGTGGGTTTATGAAATCTAAATCCTAAGGCTAATGAGATTTCACCCAAAATACTCTAAGACATACTCTAAACACATATAATAGAGCTTATATCATCGCACAATAGTGGTAAATATCAGGCCTTATAAGGAAACTACAAAAACCCTAATTGACTCTAAAGATAAATCCAACCCCTAGTGGGTTTATGAAAAGATAAGACCAACCTTTAGTGGGTTTATGAAAAGATAAAACCAACCCCTAGTGAGTTTATGAAATCTAAATCCTAAAGCTAATGGGTTTTCACCCGAAATACCCAAAGACATACTCTAATCACATATAATAGATCATTAATAGAACTTATATCATGGCACAATAATGGTAAATATCAGGCCTTATCAGGAAACTACAAACCTAACCGACTCTATAGATAAATCCAACCCCTAGTGGGTTTCGGAAAAGATAAAACGAACCTTTAGTGGGTTTATGAAAGATAAAACCAATCCCTAGTGGGTTTATGAAATCTAAATCCTAAAGCTAATGGGTTTTCACCTGAAATACTCTAAGACATACTCTAAACACTTATAATAGACTCTAAATAGAGCTTATATCATCGCACAATAGTGGTAAATATCAGGACTTATCAGGAAAATACAAAAAACCTAACCGACCCTATAGATAAATCCAACCCCTTTTGGGTTTATGAAAAGATTAAAACCAACCTTTAGTGGGTTTATGTAAAGGTAAAACCAATCCCCAATGGGTTTATGAAATCTAATCTTAAAGATAATAGGTTTTCACCCGAAATACTCTAAGACATATTCTAAACACATATAATAGAACATAAACAGAGCTTATATCATGGAACAATAGTGGTAAATATCAGGCCTTATCAGGAAAATACAAAAACCCTAACCGACTCTATAGATAAATCCAACCCCTAATGGGTTTAAGAAAAGATAAAACCAACCCTTAGTGGGCTTATGAAAGATAAAACCAATCCCTAGTGGGTTTATGAAATCTAAATCCTAAAGCTAATGGGGTTTCACCTGAAATACTCTAAGACATACTCTAAACACTTATAATAGACTCTAAATAGAGTTTATATCATGGCACAATAGTGGTAAAGACAAGCCTTGTCAGGAAACTACAAAACCCCTAACCAACTCTAAAGATAAATCCAACCTTTAGTGGGTTTATGAAAAGATAAAACCAACCCCTAGTGAGTTTATGAAATCTAAATCCTAAGGCTAATGAGTTTTCACCCGAAATACTCTAAGAAATACTCTAAACACATATAATAGAACATAAATAGAGCTTATATCATGGCACAATAGTGGTAAATATCAAGCCTTATCAGGAAACAAAAAAAAGCTAATCGACTCTATAGATAAATCCAACACCTAGTGGATTTAAGAAAAGATAAAACCAACCCTTAGTGGGTTTATGAAAGATAAACCAATCCCTATTGGGTTTATGAAATCTAAATCATAAAGCTAATATGTTTTCACCTGAAATACTCTAAGACATACTCTAAACACTTATAATAGACTCTAAATAGAGTTTATATCATGGCACAAAAGTGGTAAATATCAGGCCTTATCAGGAAACTACAAAACCCCTAACCCACTCTAAAGATAAATCCAACCCCTTTTGGATTTATGAAAAGATAAAACCAACCTTTAGTGGGTTTATGAAAAGATAAAACCAATCCCTAGTGGGTTTATTAAATCTAAATCCTAAGGCTAATGAGTTTTCACCTGAAATACTCTAAGACATACTCTAAACACATATAATAGAACATAAATAGAGCTTATATCATCGCACAATAGTGGTAAATATCAGGCCTTATAAGGAAACTACAAAAACCCTAACTGACTCTAAAGATAAATCCAACCCCTAGTGGGTTTATGAAAAGATAAGACCAACCTTTAGTGGGTTTATGAACAGATAAAACCAACCCCTAGTGAGTTTATGAAATCTAAATCCTAAAGCTAATGGGTTTTCACCCGAAATACCCAAAGACATTCTCTAAACACATATAATAGATCATTAATAGAACTTATATCATGGCACAATAATGGTAAATATCAGGCCTTATCAGGAAACTACAAACCTAACCGACTCTATAGATAAATCCAACCCCTAGTGGGTTTAGGAAAAGATAAAACGAACCTTTAGTGGGTTTATGAAAGATAAAACCAATCCCTAGTGGGTTTATGAAATCTAAATCCTAAAGCTAATGGGTTTTCACCTGAAATACTCTAAGACATACTCTAAACACTTATAATAGACTCTAAGTAGAGCTTATATCATGGCACAATAGTGGTATATATCAGGCCTTATCAGGAAAATACAAAAACCCTAACCGACCCTATAGATAAATCCAACCCCTTTTGGGTTTATGAAAAGATTAAAACCAACCTTTAGTGGGTTTATGAAAAGGTAAAACCAATCCCCAATGGGTTTATGATATCTAATCTTAAAGATAATATGTTTTCACCCGAAATACTCTAAGACATATTCTAAACACATATAATAGAACATAAATAGAGCTTATATCATGGCACAATAGTGGTAAATATCAGGCCTTATCAGGAAAATAAAAAAACCCTAACCGACTCTATAGATAAATCCAACCCATAGTGGGTTTATGAAAAGATAAAACCAACCCTTAGTGGGTTTATGAAAGATAAAACCAATCCCTAGTGGGTTTATGAAATCTAAATCCTAAAGCTAATGGGGTTTCACCTGAAATACTCTAAGACATACTCTAAACACTTATAATAGACTCTAAATAGAGTTTATATCATGGCACAATAGTGGTAAATACAGGCCTTATCAGGAAAAAAAACAAAACCTAACCGACTCTATAGATAAATCCAACCCCTAGTGGGTTTACGAAAAGATAAAACCAACCTTTAGTGGGTTTATGAAAAGATAAAACCAACCCCTAGTGAGATTATGAAATCTACATCCTAAAGCTAATGAGTTTTCACCCGAAATACTCTGAGACATACTCTAAACACATATAATAGATCATAAATAGAGCTTATGTCAAGGCACAATAGTGGTAAATATCAGCCCTTATCAGGAAACTACAAACCTAACTGACTCTATAGATAAATCCAACCCTTAGTGGGTTTTTGAAAAGATAAAACCAACCCTTAGTGGGTTTATGAAAGATAAAACCAATCCCTATTGGGTTTATGAAATCTAAATCCTAAAGCTAATGGGTTTTCACCCAAAATACTCTAAGACATATTCTAAACACATATAATAGAACATAAATAGAGCTTATATCATGTCACAATAGTGGAAAATATCAGGCCTTATCAGGTAAATACAAAAACCCTAACCGACTCTATAGATAAATCCAACCCCTAGTGGGTTTATCAATAGATAAAACCAACCTTTAGTGGGTTTATGAAAAGATAAAACCAACCCCTTGTGAGTTTATGAAATCTAAATCCTAAAACTAATGTGTTTTCACCCGAAATACTCTAAAACATACTCTAAAAACATATAGTAGATCATAAATAGAACTTATATCATGGCATAATAGTGGTAAATATCAGGCCTTATCAGGAAACTACAAACCTAACCGACTCTATAGATAAATCCAACCCCTTTTGGATTTATGAAAAGATAAAACCAACCTTTAGTGGGTTTATGAAAAGATAAAACCAACCCCTAGTGAGCTTATGAAATCTAAATCCTAAAACTAATGGGTTTTCACCTGGAATACTCTAAAACATACTCTAAACACATATAATAGATCATAAATAGAACTTATATCATGGAATAATAGTGGTAAATATCAGACCTTATCAGGAAACTACAAACCTAACCGACTCTATAGATAAATCCAACCCATAGTGGGTTTATGAAAAGATAAAACCAACCCTTAGTGGGTTTATGAAAGATAAAACCAATCCCTAGTGGGTTTATGAAATCTAAATCCTCAAGCTAATGGGGTTTCACCTGAAATACTCTAAGACATACTCTAAACACTTATAATAGACTCTAAATAGAGTTTATATCATGGCACAATAGTGGTAAATACAGGCCTTATCAGGAAACTGCAAAACCCCTAACAGACTCTAAAGATAAATCCAACCCCTTTTGGATTTATGAAAAGATAAAACCAACCTTTAGTAGGTTTATGAAAAGATAAAACCAACCCCTAGTGGGTTTATGAAATCTAAATCCTAAGGCTAATGAGTTTTCACCCGAAATACTCTAAGACATACTCTAAACACATATAATAGAACATAAATAGAGCTTATATCATGTCACAATAATGGTAAATATCAGGCCTTATCAGGAAACTAAAAAAACCCTAACCGACTCTATAGATAAATCCAACACCTAGTGGATTTAAGAAAAGATAAAACCAACCCTTAGTGGGTTTATGAACTATAAAACCAATCCCTAGTGGGTTATGAAATCTAAATCCTAAAGCTAATTGGTTTTCACCTGAAATACTCTAAGACATACTCTAAACACTTATAATAGACTATAAATAAAGTTTATATCATGGCACAATAGTGGAAAATATTAGGCCCTATCAGGAAACTACAAAAACTCTAACCGACTCTAAAGATAAATCCAACCCCTTTTGGGTTTATGAAAAGATTAAAACCAACCTTTAGTGGGTTTATGAAAAGATAAAACCAACCTCTAGTGGGTTTATGAAATCTAAATCTTAAAGCTAAGGGTTTTTCACTAGAAATACTCTAAGACATACTCTAAACACATATAATACAACATAAATAGAGCTTATATCATCGCACAATAGTGGTCAATTTCAGGCCTTATAAGGAAACTACAAAAACCCTAACCGACTCTAAAGATAAATCCAACCCCTAGTGGGTTTATGAAAAAATAAGACCAACCTTTAGTGGGTTTATGAAAAGATAAAACCAACCCCTAGTGAGTTTATGAAATCTAAATCCTAAAGCTAATGGGTTTTCACCCGAAATAGCCTAAGACATACTCTAAACAGATATAATAGATCATTAATAGAGCTTATATGATGGCACAAAAATGGTAAATATCAGCCCTTATCAGGAAACTACAAACCTAACTGACTCTATAGATAAATCCAACCCCTAGTGGGTTTTTGAAAAGATAAAACCAACCCTTAGTGGGTTTATGAAAGATAAAACCAATCCCTATTGGGTTTATGAAATCTAAATCCTAAAGCTAATGGGTTTTCACCCGAAATACTCTAAGACATATTATAAACACATATAATAGAACATAAATAGAGCTTATATCATAGCACAATAGTGGTAAATAGCAGGCCTTATCAGGTAAATACAAAAACCCTAACCGACTCTATAGATAAATCCAACCCCTAGTGGGTTTATGAAAAGATAAATCCAACTCCTAGTGGGTTTATGAAAAGATAAAACCAACCCTTAGTGGGTTTATGAAAGATAAAATCAATTCCTAGTGGGTTTATGAAATCTAAATCCTAAAGCTAATGGGTTTTCACCTGAAACACTCTAAGAGATACTCTAAACACTTATAATAGACTCTAAATAGAGTTTATATCATGGCACAATAGTGGTAAATATCAGGCCTTATCAGAAACTACAAAACCCCTAACCGACTCTAAAGATAAATCCAACCCCTTTTGGACTTATGAAAAGATAAAACCAACATTTAGTGGGTTTATGAAAAGATAAAACCAACCCCTATTGGGTTTATGAAAATCTAAATCCTAAGGCTACTGGGTTTTCACCCGAAATACTCTAAGACATACTCTAAACACATATAATAGAACATAAATAGAGCTTATATCATGGCACAATAGTGCTAAATATCAGGCCTTATCAGGAAACTAAAAAAACCCTAACCGACTATATAGATAAATCCAACACCTAGTGGATTTAAGAAAAGATAAAACCAACCCTTGGTGGGTTTATGAAAAGATAAAACCAACCTCTAGTGGGTTTATGAAATCTAAATCCTAAAGCTAATGGGTTTTCACTAGATATACTCTAAGACATACTATAAACACATATAATAGAACATAAATAGAGCTTATATCATCAGACAATAGTTGTAAATATCAGGCCTTATAAGGAAACTACAAAACCCTAGCCGACTCTAAAGATAAATCCAACCCCTAGTGGGTTTTATGAAAAGATAAGAACCAACTTTAGTGGGTTTATGAAAAGATAAAACAACCCCTAGTGAGTTTATGAAATCTAAATTCTAAACGCTAAATGGGTTTCACCCGAATCACCCTAAGACATAACAATATAATAGATCATTAATAGAGCTTATATCAGGAACAAAAAAATGGAAAATATCAGGCTTATCCTGAAACTGCAAACCTAACCGGATTATAGATAAATCAAACCCCTAGTGGTTAGGAAAAGATAAAACCAACCCTTAGTGGGTTTATGAAAGAAAAACCAATCTAGTGGGTTTTATCGAAAAATCTAAGACATACTCTAAACATTTAGGACTCTAAATAGAGCTTATATAATGGCACAATAGTGGTAATATCAGGCCTTATCAGGAAAAATACAAAAACCTACCGATCCTATAGATAAATCAAACCCTTTTGGGTTATGAAAAGATTAAAACGAACCTTTAGTGGGTTTATGAAAAGGTAAAACCAATCCCCAATGGGTTTATGAAATCTAATCTTAAAGATAATGGGTTTTCACCCGAAATACTCTGAGACATATTCTAAACACATATAATAGAACATAAATAGAGCTTATATCGTGGCACAATAGTGGTAAATATCAGGCCTTATCAGGAAAATACAAAAACCCTAACCGACTCTATAGATAAATCCAACCCCTAGTGGGTTTATGAAAAGATAAAACCAACCTTTAGTGGGTTTATGAAAAGAAAAAACCAACCCCTAGTGAGTTTATGAAATCTAATCTTAAAGCTAATGGGTTTTCACCCGAAATACTCTGAAACATATTCTAAACACATATAATTGAACATAAATAGAGCTTATATCGTGGCACAATAGTGGTAAATATCAGGCCTTATCAGGAAACTACAAAAACCCTAACTGACTCTATAGATAAATCCAACACCTAGTGGAGTTTATGAAAAGATAAAACTAACCCTTAATGGGTTTATGAAAAGATAAAACCAACGCCTAGTGGGTTTATGAAATCTAAATCGTAAAGCTAATGGGTTTTCACTAGAGAGACTCTAAGACAAACTCTAAACACATATAATAGATCATAAATAGAGCTTATGTCATGGCACAATAATGGTAAATATTAGGACATATCATGAAACTACAAACCTAACCGACTATATAGATAAATCCAACCCCTAGTGGGTTTATGAAAAGATACAACAAACCCTTAGTGGGTTTATGAAAGATAAAACCAATCCCTAGTGGGTTTATGAAATCTAAATTCTAAAGCTAACGGGTTTTCACCCGAAATACTCTAAGACATACTCTAAACACATATAATAGAACATAAATAGAGCTTATATCGTCGCACAATAATGGTAAATATCAGGCCTTATAAGGAAACTACAAAAACCCTAACCGACTCTAAAGATAAATTCAACCCCTTTTCGGATTAAGAAAAGATAAAACCAACCTTTAGTGGGTTTATGAAATCTTAATCCTAAAGCTAATGGGTTTTCACCCGAAATACTCTAAGACATACTCTAAACACATATAGTAGATCATAAATATAACTTATATCATGGCCTAATAGTGGTAAATATCAGGCCTTATCAGGAAACTACAAACCTAACTGATTCTATAGATAAATCCAACCCTTAGTGGGTTTATGAAAAGATAAAACCAACCCTTAGTAGGTTTATGGAAGATAAAACCAATCCCTAGTGGGTTTATAAAATCTAAATCCTAAGCTAATGGGTTTTCACCCGAAATACTCTAAGACATACTCTAAACACTTATAATAGACTCTAAATAGAACTTATATCATGGCACAATAGTGGTAAAAATCCGGTCTTATCAGGAAACTACAAAAACCCTAACCGACTCTAAAGATAAATCCAACCCCTTTTGGGTTTATGAAAAGATAAAACCAACCTTTAGTGGGTTTATGAAAAAATAAAACCAATCCCTAGTGGGTTTATGACATCTAAATCCTAAAGCTAATGGGTTTTCACCCGAAATACTCTAAGACATACTCTAAACACATATAATAGATCATAAATAGAGCTTATATCATAGCACAATTGTGTTAAATATTAAGCCTTATCAGTAAACTACAAAAACTCTAACGGACTCTAAAGATAAATCCAACCCCTAGTGGGTTTATGAAAAGATAAAACCAACCCTTAGTGGGTTTATGAAAAGATAAAACCAAGTCCAAGTGGGTTTATGAAATCTAAATCTTAAAGATAATGGGTTTTCACCCGAAATACTCTAAGACATACTCTAAACACTTATAATAGACTCTAAATAGAGCTTATATCATGGCACAATAGTGGTAAATATCAGGCCATATCAGGAAAATACAAAAATCCTAACCGACCTTATAGATAAATCCAACCCCTAGTAGGTTTATGAAAAGATAAAATGCACGTTTAGTGGGTTTATGAAAACATAAAACCAACCCCTAGTGAGTTTATGAAATCTAAATCCTATAGCTAATGGGTTTTCACCCGAAATACTCTAAGACATACTCTAAACACATATAATAGATCATAAATAGAGCTTATATAATGGCACAATAATGGTAAATATCAGGCCTTATCAGGAAACTACAAACCTAACCGACTCTATAGAAAAATCCAACCCCTAGTGGGTTTATGAAAAGATAAAACCAACCCTTAGTGGGTTTATGAAAGATAAAACCAATCCATAGTGGGTTTATGAAATCTAAATCCTAAAGCTAATGGGGTTTCACCAGAAATACTCTAACACATACTCTAAACACATATAATAGACTCTAAATAGAGCTTATATCATGGCAAAATAGTGGTAAATATCATGTTATCAGGAAACTACAAAAACCCTAACTGATTCTAAAGATAAATCCAACCCCTTTTGGGTTTATGAAAAGATTACCAACCTTTAATGGGTTTTTGAAAAGATAAAACCAACCCCTAGTGAGTTTATGAAATCTACATCCTAAAGCTAATGGGTTTTCACACGAAATACTCTAAGACATACTCTAAACACATATAATAGATCATAAATAGAGCTTATATCATGGCACAATAGTGGTAAATATCAGGCATTATCAGGAAATTATAAACCTAACCGACTCTATAGATAAATCCAACCCCTAGTGGGTTTATGAAAAGATAAAACCAACCCTTAGTGGGTTTATGAAAAGATAAAACCAACGCCTTGTGGGTTTATGAAATCTAAATACTAAAGCTAAAAACTATTCACCATAAATACTCTAAGACATACTCTAAACACATATAATATACTCTAAATAGAGCTTATATCATGGCAAATAGTGCTAAATATCAGGCTTTATCATGAAACTACAAAAACCCTAATCGACTCTAAAGATAATCCAACCCCTATTAGGTTTATGAAAAGATAAAACCAACCATTAGTGGGTTTATGAAAAAGATAAGTCCAGCCCCTAGTGGGGTTATTAAATTTCAACCCCTATTAGGTTTATGAAAAGATAAAACCAACCATTAGTGGGTTTATGAAAAAGATAAGTCCAGCCCCTAGTGGGGTTATTAAATTTAAATCCTAAAGCTAATGGGTTTTTACCCGAAATACTCTAAGACATACTCAAAACACATATAATAGAACATAAATAGAGCTTATATCATGGGACAATAGTGGTAAATATCAGGCCTTATCAGGAAACTAAAAAAACCCTAACCGACTCTATAGATAAAACCAACACTTAGTGGGTTTAGGAAAAGATAAAACCAACCCCTAGTGGGTTTATGAAATCTAAATCCTAAAGCTAATGAGTTTTCACCCGAAATACACTAAGATATACTCTAAAGACATATAATACAACATAAATAGAGCTTATATCGTGGCACAATAGTGGTAAATATCATGTTATCAGGAAACTACAAAAACCCTAACCGACTCTATAAGTAAATCCACCTAGTGGGTTTATGAAATAATAAAACCAACCCATAGGGAGTTTATGAAATCTACATCCTAAAGCTAATGGGTTTTCACCCAAAATACTCTAAGACATACTCTAAACACATATAATAGATCATAAATAGAGCTTATATCATGGCACAATAGTGGTAAATATCAGGCCTTATCAGGAAACTACAAACCTAACCGACTGTAAAGATAAATCCAACCCTTAGTGGGTTTATGAAAAGATAAAACCAACCCTTAGTGGGTTTTTGAAAGATAAAACCAACCCCTAGTGGATTTATGAAAAATAAAACCAACCCAATGTGGGTTTATGAAATCTAAATCCTAAAGCTAATGGGTTTTCACCCGAAATACTCTAAGACATACTCTAAACACATATAATAGAACATAAATAGAGCTTATATCAAGGCACAATAGTGGTAAATATCAGGCCTTATCATGAAACTACAAAAACCCTAACCGGCTCTAAAGATAAATCCAACCCCTATTAGGTTTATGAAAAGACAAAATTGACCTTTAGTGGGTTTAGGAAAAGATGAAACCAACCCCTAGTGAGTTTATGAAATCTTAATCCTAATGTTAATGGGTTTTCACCCGAAATATTCTAAGACATACTCTAAACACATATAATAGAACATAAATACTTCTTATATCATGGCAAAGTAGTGGTAAATATCAGGCATTATCAGGAAACTAAAAAAAACCCTAACCGGCTCTATAGATAAATCCAACCCCTAGTGGGTTTATGAGAAGATAAAACCAACCCTTAGTGGGTTTATGAAAAGATAAAACCAACCCCTAGTTGGTTTATGAAATCTAAATTCTAAAGCTAACAATTATTCACCATAAATACTCTAAGACATACTCTAAACACATATAATATACTCTAAATAGAGCTTATATCATGGCAAAATAGTGCTAAATATCAGGCCTTATCATGAAACTACAGAAACCCTAATCGACTCTAAAGATAATTCAACCCCTATTAGGTTTATGAAAAGATAAAATCAACCTTTAGTGGGTTTATGAAAAAATAAGAGCAACCCCTAGTGGGTTTATGAAATATAAATCCTAAAGCTAATGGGTTTTCACCCGAAATACTCTAAGACATACTCTAAACACATATAATAGAACATAAATAGAGCTTATATCGTGGCACAATAGTTGTAAATACCAGGCCTTATCAGAAAACTAAAAAAACACTAACCGACTCTATAGATAAATCGAACCCCTAGTGGGTTTATAAAAAGATAAAACCAACCTTTAGTGGGTTTATGAATGATAAAACCAACCCCTAGTGGGTTTATGAAATCTAAATCCTAAAGCTAATGGGTGTTCACCCGAAATACTCTAAGGCATACTCTAAACACTTATAATAGACTCTAAATAGAGCTTATATCACGGCACAATAGTGGTAAATATCAGGCCTTATCAGGAAACTACAAAAACCCTAACCGGCTCTAAATATAAATCTAACCCCTATTAGGTTTATGAAAAGATAAAACTAACCTTTAGTGAGTTTATGAAAAGATGAAACCAACCCCTAGTGAGTTTATGAAATCTAAATCCTAAAGCTAATGGGTTTTCACCCGAAATACTCTAAGACATACTCTAAACACATATAATAGATCATAAATAGAGCTTTTATCATGGCACAATAGTGGTAAATATCAAGCCTTATCAGGAAATTATAAACCTAACCGACTCTATAGATAAATCCAAACCCTAGTGGGTTTATGAAAAGATAAAACCAACCCTTAGTGGGTTTATAAGAAGATAAAACCAACCCCTAGTGGGTTTATGAAATTTAAATCCTAAAGCTTAAAACTATTCACCAGAAATACTCTAAGACATATTCTAAACACATATAATATACTCTAAATAGAGCTTATATCATGGCAAAATAGTGCTAAATATTAGGCCTTATCATGAAACTACAAAAACCCTAACCGAATCTAAAGATAAATCCAACACCTATTAGGTTTATGAAAAGATAATACCAACCTTTAGTGGGGTTTATGAAAAGATAAGACCAACCCCTAGTGGGTTTATAAAATCTAAATCCTAAAGCTAATGGGTTTTCACCCGAAATACTCTAAGACATACTCTAAACACATATAATACAACCTAAATAGAGCTTATATCATGGCACAATAGTGGTAAATATCAGGCCTTATAAGGAAACTACAAACCTAACCGACTGTATAGATAAATCCAACCACTAGTGGGTTTATTAAAAGATAAAACTAACCCTTAGTGGGTTTATGAAAGATAAAACCAATCCCTAGTGGGTTTATGAAATCTAAATCCTAAAGCTAATTGGTTTTCACCTGAAATACTCTAAGACAAACTCTAAGCACATATTTTAGAACATAAATAGAGCTTATATAATGGCACAATAGTGGTAAATATCAGGCCTTATCAGGAAACTACAAAAACCCTGACCGACTCTATAGATAAATCCAACCCCTAGTAGGTTTATGAAAAGATAAAACCAACCCTTAGTGGGTTTATGAAAAGATAAATCCAACCCCTAGTGAGTTTATGAAATCTACATCCTAAACCTAATGGGTTTTCACTAGAAATACTCTAAGACATACTCTAAACCCATATAATAGAACTTAAATAGAGCTTATATCATGGCTCAATAGTGCTAAATATCAGTACTATCATGAAACTAAAAACCCTAACCGAATCAAAAGATAAATCCAACCCCTATTAAGTTTATGAAAAGATAAAACCAACCTTTAGTGGGGTTTATGAAAAGATAAGACCATCCCCTAGTGGCTTTATAAAATCTAAATCCTAAAGCCAATGGGTTTTCACCCGATATATTCTAAGACATACTCTAAACACATATAATAGAACATAATTAGAGCTTATATCATTGCACAATAGTGGTAAATATCAGGCCTTATCAGGAAACTACAAAAACCCTGACCGACTCTATGGATAAATCCAACCCCTAGTGGGTTTATGAAAATATAAAACCAACTTTTAGTGGTTTATGGAAAGATAAAACCAACCCCTAGTGGGCTTATGAAATCTAAATCCTAAAGCTAATGGGTTTTCACCCGAAATACTCTAAGGCATACTCTAAACACATATAATAGATCATAAATAGAGCTTATATCATGGCACAATAGTGGTAAATATCAGGCCTTATCAGGAAACTACAAAAACCCTAACCAACTCAACATATAAATCCAACACCTAGTGGGTTTAAGAAACGATAAAACCAACCCTTAGTGGGTTTATGTAAAGATAAAACCAACCCCTATTGGGTTTATGAAATCTACCTCCTAAAGCTAATGGGTTTTCACCCGATATACTCTAAGACATACTCTAAACACATATAATAGAACATAATTAGAGCTTATATCATTGCACAATAGTGGTAAATATCAGGCCTTATCAGGAAACTACAAAAACCTTAACCGACTCTATAGATAAATCCAACCCCTAGTGGGTTTATGAAAAGATAAAACCAAGCTTTATTCGGTTAATGAAATGATAAACCAACCCCTAGTGAGTTTATGAAATCTACATCCTAGAGCTAATGGGTTTTCACTAGAAATACTCTAAGACATACTCTAAACACATATAATGGAACATAAATAGAGCTTATATCATGGCAAAATAGTGCTAAATATCAGGCCGTATTATGAAACTACAAAAACCCTAACCGACTCTAATGATAAATCTAACCCCTATTAGGTTTATGAAAAGATAAAACCAACCTTTAGTGGGTTTATGAAAAGATAAGACCAACCCCTAGTGGGTTTATGAAATCTAAGTCCTAAAGCTAATGGGTATTCACCCGAAATACTCTAAGACATACTCTAAACACATATAAAAGAACCTAAATTGAGCTTATATCATGGCACAATACTGGTAAATATCAGGCCTTATCAGGAAACAACAAAAACCCTGACCGACTCTATAGATAAATCCAACCCCTAGTGGGTTTATGAAAAGATAAAACCAACCCTTAGTGGGTTTATGAAAAGATAAATCCAACCCCTGGTGAATTTATGAAATCTACATCCTAAAGCTAATGGGTTTTCACTAGAAATACTCTAAGACATACTCTAAACACATATAATAGAACATAAATAGAGCTTATATCATGGCGCAATTGTGCTAAATATCAGTACTATCATGAAACTAAAAACCCAAACCGAATCTAAAGATAGATCCAACCCCTATTAGGTTTATGAAAAGATAAAACCAACCTTTAGTGGGGTTTATGAAAAGATAAGACCAACCCCTAGTGGGTTTATAAAATCTAAATCCTAAAGCTAATGGGTTTTCACCCGATATACTCTAAACACATATAATAGAACATAATTAGAGCTTATATCATTGCACAATAGTGGTAAATATCATGCCTTATCAGGAAACTACAAAAACCCTAACCGATTCTATGGATAAATCCAACCCCTAGTGGGTTTATGAAAAGATAAAACCAAGCTTTAGTGGGTTTATGAAAAGATAAGACCAACCCCTAGGGGGTTTATGAAATCTTAATCCTAAAGCTAATGGGTTTTCACCCGAAATACTCTAAGACATACTCTAAACACATATAATAGAACATAAATAGAGCTTATATCATGGCACAATAGTGGTAAATATCAGGCCTTATCATGAAACTAAAAAACATTAACCGAATCTATAGATAAATCCAACACCTAGTGGGCTTAAGAAAAGATAAAACCAACCCTTTGTGGGTTTATGAAAGGATAAAACCAACCCCTAGTGAGTTTATGAATTCTAAATCCTAGAGCTAATGGGTTTTCACCCGAAATACTCTAATACATACTCTAAACACATATAATAGAACATAAATAAACTTATATCATGGCACAATAGTGGAAAAATATCAGGCCTTATCAGGAAACTACAAAAACCCTAACCGACTCTATAGATAATTCCAACACCTAGTGGGTTTATGAAAAGATAAAACCAACCCTTACTGGCTTTATGAACAAATGAAACCAACTCCTAGTGGGTTTATGTAATCTAAATCCTAAAGCTAATGGGTTTTCACCCGATATACTCTAAGACATACTCTATACACATATAATAGAACATAAATAGAGCTTATATCATGGCACAATAGTGGCAAATATCAGGCCATATCAGGAAACTAAAAAAAACCTAATCGACTCTATAGGTAAATCCAACACCTATTGGGTTTAAGAAAAGATAAAACCAACCCCTAGTGGGTTAATGAAATCTAAATCCTAAAGCTAATGGGTTTTCACTCGATATACTCTAAGACATACTCTAAACACATATAATAGAACATAATTAGAGCTTATATCATTGCACAATAGTGGTAAATATCATGCTTTATCATGAAACTACAAAAATCCTAACCGACTCTAAAGATAAATCTAACCCCTATTAGGTTTATGAAAAGATAAAACCAACCTTTAGTGGGTTTATGAAAAGATGAAACCAACCCTAGTGGGTTTATGAAATCTAAATCCTAAAGCTAATGGGTTTTCACCTGAAATACTCTAAGACATACTCTAAACACATATAATAGATCATAAATAGAGCTTATATCATGGCAAAATAGTGGTAAATATCAGGCCTTATCAAGAAACTTAAAAAACCCTAATCGACTCTATAGATAAATCCAACACCTAGTGGGTTTAAGAAAAGATAAAACCAACCCCTAGTGGGTTTATGAGGAAACAACAAAAACCCTGACCAACTCTATAGATAAATCCAACCCCTAGTGGGTTTATGAAAAGATAAAACCAACCCTTAGTGGGTTTATGAAAAGATAAATCCAACCCCTAGTGGGTTTATGAAATCTAAATCCTAAAGCTAATGGGTTTTCACCCGAAATACTCTAAGACATACTCTAAACACATATAATAGAACATAAATAGAGCTTATATCATGGCACAATAGTGGTAAATATCAAGCCTTTTCAACAAACTACAAAAACCCTAACCGACTCTATAGATAAATCCAACACCTAGTGGGGTTTATGAAAAGATAAAACCAACACTTAGTGGATTTATGAAAAGATAAAACCAACCCCTAGTGGGTTTATGAAATCTAAATCCTAAAGCTAATGGGTTTTCACTAGAAATACTCTAAGACATACTCTAAACACATATAATAGAACATAAATAGAGCTTATATCATGGCACAATAGTGGTAAATATCAGGCCTTATCAGGAAACTACAAAAACCCTAACCAACTCTATAGATAAATCCAACACCTAGTGGGTTTTATGAAAAGATAAAACCAACCCTTAGTGGGTTTATTAAAGATAAAACAAACCCCTAGTGGGTTTATGAAATCTTAATCCTAAATCTATGGGTGTTCACCCGAAATACTGTAAGACACACTCTAAACACTTATAATAGACTCTAAATAGAGCTTTTATCATGGCACAATAGTGGTAAATATCAGGCCTTATCAGGAAACAACAAAAACCCTAACCGGCTCTAAAGATAAATCCAACCCCTATTAGGTTTATGAAAAGATAAAACTAACCTATAGTGGGTTTATGAAAAGATGAAACCAAACCCTAGTGAGTTTACGAAATCTTAATCCTAAAGCTAATGGGTTTTCACTCGAAATACTCTAAGACATACTCTAAACACATATAATAGATCATAAATAGAGCTTATATCATGGCACAATAGTGGTAAATATCAGGCCTTACCAGGAAATTATAAATCTAACCGACTCTATAGATAAATCCAACCCCTAGTGGGTTTATGAAAAGATAAAACCAACCCTTAGTGGGTTAATGAAAAGATGAAACCAACCCCTAGTGGGTTTATGAAAACTAAATCCTAAAGCTAAAAACTATTCACCAAAAATACCCTAAGACATACTCTAAACACATATAATATTCTCTAAATAGAGATTATATCATGGAAAATAGTGCTAAATATCAGGCCTTATATTGAAACTACAAAAACCCTAACCGACTCTAAAAATAATTCCCACCCTATTAGGTTTATGAAACGATAAAACCATCCTTTAGTGGGTTTATGAAAAGATAAGACCAACCCCTAGTGGGTTTATGAAATCTAAATCCTAAAGCTAATGGGTTTTCACCCGAAATACTCTAAGACATACTCTAAACACATATAATAGAACATAAATAGAGCATATAGCATGGCACAATAGTTGTAAATAACATGCTTTATTAGGAAACAAAAAAAACCCTAACCGACTCTAAAGATAAATCCAAACCCTATTGGGATTATGAAAAGATAAAACCAAGCTTTAGTGGGTTTATGAAAGATAAATCAATCCCTAGTGGGTTTATGAAATCTAAATCCTAAAGCTAATGTGTTTCACCCGAAATACTCTAAGACATACTTTTAACACATATAATAGACTCTTAATAGAGATTATATTATGGCACAATAGTTGTAAAATCAGGACTTATCAGGAAACTACAAAAACCCTAACCGACTCTAAAGATGAATCCAACCCCTGTTGGGTTTATGAAAAGATAAAACCAACGTTTAGTGGGTTGATGAAAAATATAAACCAACCCCAAGTGGGTTGATGAAATCTAAATCCTAAAGCTAATGGGTTTTCACCCGAAATACTCTAAGACATACTCTAAACACATATAATAGAACATAAATAGAGCATATATCATGGCACAATAGTTGTAAATAACAGGCCTTATTAGGAAACTTAAAAAACCCTAACCGACTCTAAAGATAAATCCAACCCCTATTGGGTTTATGAAAAGATAAAACCTACCTTTAGTGGGTTATGAAAAGATAAAACCAACCCCTAGTGGGTTTATGAAATCAAAATCCTAAAGCTAATGTTTTTTCACCCGAAATACTCTAAGACATACTCTTAGCACATATAATAGACTCTTAATAGAGCTTATATCATGCCACAATAGTTGTAAATATCAGGTCTTATCAGTAAACTACTAAAATCCTAACTGACTCTATAGATAAATACAACCCCTAGTGGGTTTATGTAAAGATAAAACCAACCCTTAGTGGGTTTATGAAAGATAAAACCAATCATTAGTGGGTTTATGAAATCTAAATCCTAAAGCTAATGTGTTTTCACCCGAAATACTCTAAGAAATACTTTTAACACATATAATAGACTCTTAGTAGAGATTATATTATGGCACAATAGTTGTAAATATCAGGCCTTATCAGGAAACTACAAAAACCCTAACTAATTCTAAAGATGAATCCAACCCCTGTTGGGTTTATGAAAAGATAAAACAACTGTTTAGTGGGTTGATGAAAAATAAAAACCAACCCCTAGTGGGTTGATAAAATCTAAATCCTAAAGCTAATGGGTTTTCACCCGAAATACTCTAAGACATACTCTAAACACATATAATAGAACATAAATAGAGCATATATCATGGCACAATAGTTATAAACAACAGGCCTTATTAGGAAACAACAAAAACCCTAACCGACTCTAAAGATAAATCCAACCCCTATTGGGTTTATGAAAAGATAAAACCAAGCTTTAGTGGGTTTATGAAAAGATAAAACCAACCCCTAGTGGGTTTATGAAATCTAAATCCTAAAGCTAATGGGTTTTCACCCGAAATACTCCAAGACATACTCTAAAGACATATAATAGAACATAAATAGAGCTTATATCATAGCACAATAGTGGTAAATATCAGGCCTTATCAGGAAACTACAAAAACCCTAACCAACTCTATAGATAAATCCAACACCTAGTGGGTTTATGAAAAGATAAAACCAACCCTTAGTGGGTTTATGAAAGATAAAACAAACCCCTAGTGGGTTTATGAAATCTTAATCCTAAAGCTATGGGTGTTCACCCGAAATACTGTAAGACACACTCTAAACACTTATAATAGACTCTAAATAGAGCTTTTATCATGGCACAATAGTGGTAAATATCAGGCCTCATCAGGAAACAACAAAAACCCTAACCGGCTCTAAAGATAAATCCAACCCCTATTAGGTTTATGAAAAGATAAAACTAACCTATAGTGGGTTTATGAAAAGATGAAACCAAACCCTAGTGAGTTTACGAAATCTTAATCCTAAAGCTAATGGGTTTTCACTCGAAATACTCTAAGACATACTCTAAACACATATAATAGATCATAAATAGAGCTTATATCATGGCACAATAGTGGTAAATATCAGGCCTTACCAGGAAATTATAAATCTAACCGACTCTATAGATAAATCCAACCCCTAGTGGGTTTATGAAAAGATAAAACCAACCTTAGTGGGTTAATGAAAAGATGAAACCAACCCCTAGTGGGTTTATGAAAACTAAATCCTAAAGCTAAAAACTATTCACCAGAAATACCCTAAGACATACTCTAAACACATATAATATTCTCTAAATAGAGCTTATATCATGGAAAATAGTGCTAAATATCAGGCCTTATATTGAAACTAGAAAAACCCTAACCGACTCTAAAGATAATTCCCACCCCTATTAGGTTTATGAAACGATAAAACCATCCTTTAGTGGGTTTATGAAAAGATAAGACCAACCCCTAGTGGGTTTATGAAATCTAAATCCTAAAGCTAATGGGTTTTCACCCGAAATACTCTAAGACATACTCTAAACACATATAATAGAACATAAATAGAGCATATAGCATGGCACAATAGTTGTAAATAACATGCTTTATTAGGAAACAAAAAAAACCCTAACCGACTCTAAAGATAAATCCAAACCCTATTGGGATTATGAAAAGATAAAACCAAGCTTTAGTGGGTTTATGAAAGATAAAATCAATCCCTAGTGGGTTTATGAAATCTAAATCCTAAAGCTAATGTGTTTTCACCCGAAATACTCTAAGACATACTTTTAACACATATAATAGACTCTTAATAGAGATTATATTATGGCACAATAGTTGTAAAATCAGGACTTATCAGGAAACTACAGAAACCCTAACCGACTCTAAAGATGAATCCAACCCCTGTTGGGTTTATGAAAAGATAAAACCAACGTTTAGTGGGTTGATGAAAAATATAAACCAACCCCAAGTGGGTTGATGAAATCTAAATCCTAAAGCTAATGGGTTTTCACCCGAAATACTCTAAGACATACTCTAAACACATATAATAGAACATAAATAGAGCATATATCATGGCACAATAGTTGTAAATAACAGGCCTTATTAGGAAACTTAAAAAACCCTAACCGACTCTAAAGATAAATCCAACCCCTATTGGGTTTATGAAAAGATAAAACCTACCTTTAGTGGGTTTATGAAAAGATAAAACCAACCCCTAGTGGGTTTATGAAATCAAAATCCTAAAGCTAATGTTTTTTCACCCGAAATACTCTAAGACATCCTCTTAGCACATATAATAGACTCTTAATAGAGCTTATATCATGCCACAATAGTTGTAAATATCAGGTCTTATCAGTAAACTACTAAAATCCTAACTGACTCTATAGATAAATACAACCCCTTGTGGGTTTATGGAAAGATAAAACCAACCCTTAGTGGGTTTATGAAAGATAAAACCAATCATTAGTGGGTTTATGAAATCTAAATCCTAAAGCTAATGTGTTTTCACCCGAAATACTCTAAGAAATACTTTTAACACATATAATAGACTCTTAGTAGAGATTATATTATGGCACAATAGTTGTAAATATCAGGCCTTATCAGGAAACTACAAAAACCCTAACTGATTCTAAAGATGAATCCAACCCCTGTTGGGTTTATGAAAAGATAAAACAACCGTTTAGTGGGTTGATGAAAAATAAAAACCAACCCCTAGTGGGTTGATAAAATCTAAATCCTAAAGCTAATGGGGTTTCACCCGAAATACTCTAAGACATACTCTAAACACATATAATAGAACATAAATAGAGCATATATCATGGCACAATAGTTATAAACAACAGGCCTTATTAGGAAACAACAAAAACCCTAACCGACTCTAAAGATAAATCCAACCCCTATTGGGTTTATGAAAAGATAAAACCAAGCTTTAGTGGGTTTATGAAAAGATAAAACCAACCCCTAGTGGGTTTATGAAATCTAAATCCTAAAGCTAATGGGTTTTCACCCGAAATACTCCAAGACATACTCTAAAGACATATAATAGAACATAAATAGAGCTTATATCATGGCACAATAGTGGTAAATATCAGGCCTTATCAGGAAACTACAAAAACCCTAACCAACTCTATAGATAAATCCAACACCTAGTGGGTTTTATGAAAAGATAAAACCAACCCTTAGTGGGTTTATGAAAGATAAAACAAACCCCTAGTGGGTTTATGAAATCTTAATCCTAAAGCTATGGGTGTTCACCCGAAATACTGTAAGACACACTCTAAACACTTATAATAGACTCTAAATAGAGCTTTTATCATGGCACAATAGTGGTAAATATCAGGCCTTATCAGGAAACAACAAAAACCCTAACCGGCTCTAAAGATAAATCCAACCCCTATTAGGTTTATGAAAAGATAAAACTAACCTATAGTGGGTTTATGAAAAGATGAAACCAAACCCTAGTGAGTTTACGAAATCTTAATCCTAAAGCTAATGGGTTTTCACTCGAAATACTCTAAGACATACTCTAAACACATATAATAGATCATAAATAGAGCTTATATCATGGCACAATAGTGGTAAATATCAGGCCTTACCAGGAAATTATAAATCTAACCGACTCTATAGATAAATCCAACCCCTAGTGGGTTTATGAAAAGATAAAACCAACCCTTAGTGGGTTAATGAAAAGATGAAACCAACCCCTAGTGGGTTTATGAAAACTAAATCCTAAAGCTAAAAACTATTCACCAGAAATACCCTAAGACATACTCTAAACACATATAATATTCTCTAAATAGAGCTTATATCATGGAAAATAGTGCTAAATATCAGGCCTTATATTGAAACTACAAAAACCCTAACCGACTCTAAAGATAATTCCCACCCCTATTAGGTTTATGAAACGATAAAACCATCCTTTAGTGGGTTTATGAAAAGATAAGACCAACCCCTAGTGGGTTTATGAAATCTAAATCCTAAAGCTAATGGGTTTTCACCCGAAATACTCTAAGACATACTCTAAACACATATAATAGAACATAAATAGAGCATATAGCATGGCACAATAGTTGTAAATAACATGCTTTATTAGGAAACAAAAAAAACCCTAACCGACTCTAAAGATAAATCCAAACCCTATTGGGATTATGAAAAGATAAAACCAAGCTTTAGTGGGTTTATGAAAGATAAAATCAATCCCTAGTGGGTTTATGAAATCTAAATCCTAAAGCTAATGTGTTTTCACCCGAAATACTCTAAGACATACTTTTAACACATATAATAGACTCTTAATAGAGATCATATTATGGCACAATAGTTGTAAAATCAGGACTTATCAGGAAACTACAAAAACCCTAACCGACTCTAAAGATGAATCCAACCCCTGTTGGGTTTATGAAAAGATAAAACCAACGTTTAGTGGGTTGATGAAAAATATAAACCAACCCCAAGTGGGTTGATGAAATCTAAATCCTAAAGCTAATGGGTTTTCACCCGAAATACTCTAAGACATACTCTAAACACATATAATAGAACATAAATAGAGCATATATCATGGCACAATAATTGTAAATAACAGGCCTTATTAGGAAACTTAAAAAACCCTAACCGACTCTAAAGATAAATCCAACCCCTATTGGGTTTATGAAAAGATAAAACCTACCTTTAGTGGGTTTATGAAAAGATAAAACCAACCCCTAGTGGGTTTATGAAATCAAAATCCTAAAGCTAATGTTTTTTCACCCGAAATACTCTAAGACATACTCTTAGCACATATAATAGACTCTTAATAGAGCTTATATCATGCCACAATAGTTGTAAATATCAGGTCTTATCAGTAAACTACTAAAATCCTAACTGACTCTATAGATAAATACAACCCCTAGTGGGTTTATGTAAAGATAAAACCAACCCTTAGTGGGTTTATGAAAGATAAAACCAATCATTAGTGGGTTTATGAAATCTAAATCCTAAAGCTAATGTGTTTTCACCCGAAATACTCTAAGAAATACTTTTAACACATATAATAGACTCTTAGTAGAGATTATATTATGGCACAATAGTTGTAAATATCAGGCCTTATCAGGAAACAACAAAAACCCTAACTGATTCTAAAGATGAATCCAACCCCTGTTGGGTTTATGAAAAGATAAAACAACCGTTTAGTGGGTTGATGAAAAATAAAAACCAACCCCTAGTGGGTTGATAAAATCTAAATCCTAAAGCTAATGGGTTTTCACCCGAAATACTCTAAGACATACTCTAAACACATATAATAGAACATAAATAGAGCATATATCATGGCACAATAGGTATAAACAACAGGCCTTATTAGGAAACAACAAAAACCCTAACCGACTCTAAAGATAAATCCAACCCCTATTGGGTTTATGAAAAGATAAAACCAAGCTTTAGTGGGTTTATGAAAAGATAAAACCAACCCCTAGTGGGTTTATGAAATCTAAATCCTAAAGCTAATGGGTTTTCACCCGAAATACTCCAAGACATACTCTAAAGACATATAATAGAACATAAATAGAGCTTATATCATGGCACAATAGTGGTAAATATCAGGCCTTATCAGGAAACTACAAAAAACCTAACCAACTCTATAGATAAATCCAACACCTAGTGGGGTTTATGAAAAGATAAAACCAATCCTTAATAGGTTTATGAAAGATAAAAAAAAAACCCTAGTGGGTTTATAAAATCTAAATCCTAAAGCTAATGTGTTTTCACCCGAAATACTCTTAGACATACTTTTAACACGGATACTAGACTCTTAATAGAGCTTATATCATGGCATAATAGTTGTAAATATCAGGCCTTATCAGTAAACTACTAAAATCTTAACCGACTCTATAGATAAATCCAACCTCTAGTGGGTTTATGAAAAGATAAAACCAACCCCTAGTGGGTTTATGAAATCTAAATCCTAAGGCTAATGGGTTTTCACCCGAAATACTCTAAGACATGCTCTAAAAACATATAATAAAACATAAATAGAGCATATATCATGGCACAATAATGAAATATTAGGACTTATCAGTAAACTACAAAAACCCTAACCGACTCTACAGATAAATCCAACCCCTAGCCGGTTTATGAAAAGATAAAACCAACCCTTAGTGGGTTTATGAAAGATAAAACCAATCCCTAGTGGGTTTATGAAATCTAAATCCTAAAGCTAATGTGTTTTCACCCGAAATACTCTAAGACATACTTTTAACACATATAATAGACTCTTAATAGAGATTATATTATGGCACAATAGTTGTAAATATCAGGCCTTATCAGGAAACTACAAAAACCCTAACCGACTCTAAAGATGAATCCAACCCCTGTTGGGTTTATGAAAAGATAAAACCAACGTTTAGTGGGTTGATGAAAAATAAAAACCAACCCCAAGTGGGTTGATGAAATCTAAATCCTAAAGCTAATGGGTATTCACCCGAAATACTCTAAGACATACTCTAAAGACATATAATAGAACATAAGTAGAGCATATATCATGGCACAATAGTTGTAAATAACAGGCCTTATCAGGAAACTAAAAAAACCCTAACCGACTCTAAAGATAAATCCAACCCCTATTGGGTTTATGAAAAGATAAAACCAACCCTTAATGAGTTTATGAAAAGATAAAACCAACCCCTAGTGGGTTTATGAAATCTAAATCCTAAAGCTAATGTGTTTTCACCAATTATACTCTAATATATACTCTCAACATATATAATAGAATATAAATAGAGCTTATATCATGGCACAATAGTGGTAAATATCAGGCCTTATCAGGAAACTACAAAAACCCAAACCGACGCTATAAATAAATCCAACCCCTAGTGGGTTTATGAAAAGATAAATCCAACCCCTATTAGGTTTATGAAAAGATAAAACCAACCTTTAGTGGGTTTATGAAAAGATAAAACCAACTCCTAGTGGGTTTATGAAATCTAAATCATAAAGCTAATGGGTTTTAACCCGAAATACTCAAAGATATACTCTAAATACATATAATAAAACCTAAATAGAGCTTATATCATGGCACAATAGTGGTAAATATCAGGCCTTATCAGGAAACTACTAAAACCCGAACCAACTATATAGATAAATCCGACCCCTAGTGGGTTTATGAAAAGATAAAACCAACCCCTAGTGGGTTTATTAAATCTAAATCCTAAAACTAATAGGTTTTCACCCGAAATACTCTAAGACATACTCTAAACACATATAGTAGAAGATAAATAGATCTTATATCATGGCACAATATTGGTAGAAATCAGTCCTTATCAGGAAACTACAAAAACCCTAACCGACTCTATAGATAAATCTAACACCTAGTGGGATCTATCAAAAGATAAAACCAACGGTTAGTGGGTTTATAAAAAGATAAAACCAACCCCTAGTGGGTTTATGAAATCTAAATACTAAAGCTAATGGGTTTTCACCCGAAATACTCTAAGACATACTCTAAACACACATAACAGAACATAAATAGAGCTTATATCATGGCACAATAGTGGTAAATAACAGGCCTTATCATGAAACTAAATAACCCTAACCGACTCTATAGATAATCCAACCCCTGGTGGGTTTATGAGAAGATAAAACCAACCCTTAGTGGGTTTATGAAAATATAAAACCAACCCCTAGTGGGTTTATGAAATCTAAATCCTAAAGTTAATGGGTTTTCACCCGAAATACTCTAAGACATACTCTAAACACATATAATAGAACCTAAATAGAGCTTATATCATGGCACAGTAGTGGTAAATATCAGGCCTTATCAGAAAACTACAAACCTAACCGACTCTATATATAAATCCAACCCCTAGTGGGTTTATGAAAAGATAAAACCAACATTTAGTGGGTTTATGAAAAGATAAAACCAACCCCTAGTAGGTTTATGAATTCTAATCCTAAACCTAATAGGTTTTCACCCGAAATTCTCTAACACATACTCAAAACACATATAATAGAGCATAAATAGAGCATATATCATGGCACAAAAGTGGTAAATATTAGGCCTTATCTGTAAACTACAAAAGCCCTAACCGACAATATAGATAAATCCAATCCCTAGTGGGTTTATAAAAAACATAAAACCAACCCTTTGTGGGTTTATGAAAGATAAAACCAATCCCTAGTGGATTTATGAAATCTAAATCCCAAAACTAATGGGTTTTCACCAAAAATACTCAAAGATATACTCTCAACATATATAATAGAATCTAAATAGAGCTTATATCATGGCACAATTGTGGTAAATATCAGGTCTTATCAGGAAACTACAAAAACCCAAACCGACGCTATAGATAAATCTAACCCCTAGTGGGTTTATGAAAAGATAAATCCAACCGTTGTTGGGTTTATGAAATGATAAAACCAACCCCTAGTGGGTTTATGAAATCTAAATCCTAAAGATAATGGGTTTTCACCGAAAATACTCTAAAACATACTCTAAACACATAGAGTAGAACATAAATAGAGCTTATATCATGGCACAATAGTGGTGAATATCAGGCCTTATCAGGAAAATAAAAAACCCTAACCGACTCTATAGATAAATCCAACCCCTATTGGGTTTATGAAAAGATAAAACAAACCCTTAGTGGGTTTATGAAAGATAAAACCAACCCCTAGTGGGTTTATGAAATCTAACTCATAAAGCTAATGGGTTTTAACCCGAAATACTCTAAGGCATACTCTAAATACATATAATAGAACTTAAATAGAGCTTATATCATGGCAAAATAGTGGTAAATATTAGACCTTATCAAGAAACTACAAAAGCCCTAACCGACTCTAAAGATAAATCCAACCCCTAATGGGTTTATGAAAAGATAAAACCAACCTTTAGTGGTTTTATGAAAAGATAAAACAAACCCCTAGTGGGTTTATGAAATATAAATCCTAAAGCTAATGGGTTTTCAACTGAAATACTCTAAGACATACTCTAAACACATATAATAAAACCTAAATAGATCTTATATCATGGCACATTAATGGTAAATATCAGGCCTTATCAGGAAAGAACAAAAACCCTAACCGACTCTATAGATAAATCCAACCCCTAGTGGGTTTATGAAAAGACAAAACCAACCCTTAGTGGGTTTATGAAAAGATAAAACCAACCCCTAGTGGGTTTATGAAATCTAAATCATAAAGCTAATGGGTTTTCACCCAAAATACTCTAAGACATACTCTAAACACATATAGTAGAAGATAAATAGAGCTTATATCATGGCACAATAGTGGTAGAAATCAGTCCTTATCAGGAAACTACAAAAACCCTAACCGACTCTATAGATAAATCGAACATCTAGTTGGATCTATCAAAAGATAAAACCAACGGTTTGTGGGTTTATGAAAAGATAAAACCAACCCCTAGTGGGTTTATGAAATCTAAATCCTAAAGCTAATGGGTTTTCACCCGAAATACTCTAAGACATACTCTAAACACATATAATAGAACATAAATAGAGCTTATATCATGGCACAATAGTGGTAAAGAACATGCCTTATCATGAAACTAAAAGAACTCTAACCGACTCTATAGATAATCCAACCCCTGGTGGGTTTATGAGAAGATAAAACCAACCCTTAGTGGGTTTATGAAAATATAAAACCAACCCACAGTGGGTTTATGAAATCTAAATCCTAAAGTTAATGGGTTTTCACCCGAAATACTCTAAGACATACTCTAAACACATATAATAGAACCTAAATAGAGCTTATATCATGGCACAATAGTGGTAAATATCAGGCCTTATCAGGAAACTACAAACCTAACCGACTCTATATATAAATCCAACCCCTAGTGGGTTTATGAAAAGGTAAAACCAACCTTTAGTGGGTTTATGAAAAGATAAAACCAACCCCTAGTAGGTTTATGAAATCTAAATCCTAAACCTAATAGGTTTTCACCCGAAATACTCTAACACATACTCAAAACACATATAATAGAGCATAAATAGAGCATATATCATGGCACAAAAGTGGTAAATATTAGGCCTTATCTGTAAACTACAAAAGCCCTAACCGACTCTATAGATAAATCCAACCCCTAGTGGGTTTATAAAAAAGATAAAACCAACCCTTTGTGGGTTTATGAAAGATAAAACCAATCCCTAGTGGGTTTATGAAATCTAAATCCTAAAACTAATGGGTTTTCACCAAAAATACTCAAAGATATATTCTCAACATATATAATAGAATCTAAATAGAGCTTATATCATGGCACAATTGTGGTAAATATCAGGCCTTATCAGGAAACTACAAAAACCCAAACCGACGCTATAGATAAATCCAACCCCTAGTGGGTTTATGAAAAGATAAATCCAACCATTGTTGGGTTTATGAAATGATAAAACCAACCCCTAGTGGGTTTATGAAATCTAAATCCTAAAGATAATGGGTTTTCACTGAAAATACTCTAAAACGTACTCTAAACACATATAGTAGAACATAAATAGAACTTATATCATCGCACAATAGTGGTGAATATCAGGCCTTATCAGGAAAATAGAAAACCCTAACCGACTCTATAGATAAATCCAATCTCTATTGGGTTTATGAAAAGATAAAACAAACCCTTAGTGGGTTTATGAAAAGATAAAACCAACCCCTAGTGGGTTTATGAAATCTAACTCATAAAGCTAATGGGTTTTAACCCGAAATACTCTAAGACATACTCTAAATACATATAATAGAACTTAAATAGAGCTTATATCATGGCACAATAGTGGTAAATATCAGGCCTTATCAGGAAACTACTAATACCCGAACCGACTCTATAGATAAATCCAACCCCTAGTGGGTTTATGAAAAGATAAAACCAACCCCTAGTGGGTTTATTAAATCTAAATCCTAAAGATAATAGGTTTTCACCCGAAATACTCTAAGACATACTCTAAACACATATAATAGAATCTAAATAGAGCTTATGTCATGGCAAAATAGTGGTAAATATTAGGCCTTATCAAGAAACTACAAAAGCCCTAACCGACTCTGAAGATAAATCCAACCCCTAATGGGTTTATGAAAAGATAAAACCAACCTTTAGTGGGTTTATGAAAAGACAAAACAAACCCCTAGTGGGTTTATGAAATATAAATCCTAAAGCTAATGGGTTTTCAACTGAAATACTCTAAGACATACTCTAAACACATATAATAAAACCTAAATAGATCTTATATCATGGCACATTAATGGTATATATCAGGCCTTATCAGGAAAGAACAAAAACCCTAACCGACTCTATATATAAATCCAACCCCTAGTGGGTTTATGAAAAGACAAAACCAACCCTTAGTGGGTTTATGAAAAGATAAAACCAACCACTAGTGGGTTTATGAAATCTAAATCTTAAAGCTAATGGTTTTCACCCAAAATACTCTAAGACATACTCTAAACACATATATTAGAAGATAAATAGAGCTTATATCATGGCACAATCGTGGTAGAAATCAGTCCTTATCAGGAAACTACAAAAACCCTAACCGACTCTATAGATAAATCTAACACCTAGTGGGATCTATCAAAAGATAAAACCAACGGTTAGTGGGTTTATGAAAAGATAAAACCAACCCCTAGTGGGTTTATGAAATCTAAATCCTAAAGCTAATGGGTTTTCACCCGAAATACTCTAAGACATACTCTAAACACATATAATAGAACATAAATAGAGCTTATATCATGGCACAATAGTGGTAAATAACAGGCCTTATCATGAAACTAAAAGAACCCTAACCGACTCTATAGATAGTCCAACCCCTGGTGTGTTTATGAGAAGATAAAACCAACCCTTAGTGGGTTTATGAAAATATAAAACCAACCCCTAGTGGGTTTATGAAATCTAAATCCTAAAGCTAATAGTTTTTCACCCGAAATACTCTAACACATACTCAAAACACATATAGTAGAGCATAAATAGAGCATATATCAAGGCAAAAAAGCGTTAAATATTAGGCCTTATCAGTAAACTACAAAAACCCTAACTGACTCTATAGATAAATCCAACCCCTATTGGGTTTATGAAAAGATAAAACAAACCCTTAGTGGGTTTATGAAAAGATAAAACCAACCCCAAGTGAGTTTATGAAATCTAAATCCTAAAGCTAGTGGGTTTTCACCCAAAATACTCTAAGACATACTCTAAACACATATAATAGAACATAAATAGAGCTTATATCATGGAACAATAGTGGTGAATATCAGGCGTTATCAAGAATATACAAAAACCCTAACCGACTCTATAGATTAATCCAACCCCTATTGGGTTTATGAAAAGATAAAACAAACCCTTAGAGGGTTTATGAAAAGATAAAACCAACCCCTAGTGGGTTTATGAAATCTAAATCCTAAAGCTAATGGGTTTTCACTAAAAATACTCTACGACATACTCTAAACACATATAATAGACTCTAAATAGAGCTTATATCATGGCAAAATAGTGGTAAATATCAGGCCTTATCAAGAAACTACAAAAACCTTAACCGACTCTAAAGATAAATCCAACCCCTAATGGGTTTATGAAAAGATAAAACCAACCTTTAGTGGGTTTATGAAAAGATAAAACAAACCCCTAGTGGGTTTATAAAATATAAGTCCTAAAGCTAATGGGTTTTCAACTGAAATACTCTAAGACATACTCCAAAAACATATAATAAAACCTAAATAGAGCATATATCATGGCACATTAATGGTTAATATCAGGCCTTATCAGGAAACAATAAAAACCCTAACCGACTCTATAGATAAATCCAACCCCTAGTGGGTTTATGAAATCTAAATTTTAAAGCTAATGGGTTTTCATAAACCAACCCCTAGTGGGTTTATGAAATCTAAATTTTAAAGCTAATGGGTTTTCATAAACCCACTATGTGCCATGATATAATCTCTATTTAGAGTATTTCAGGTGAAAACCCATTAGCTTTATGATTTAGATTTCATAAACCCACTAGGGGTTAGATTTATCTATAGAGTCGGTTAGGGTTTTTGTAGTTTACTAATAAGACCTAATATTTACCACTATTGTGGCATTATATATGCTCTATTTATGTTCTATTATATGTGTTTAGATTATGTCTTAGAGTATTTCGGGTGAAAACCTACTAGCTTTAGGATTTAGATTTCATAAACCTACTAGGGGTTGATTTTATCTTTTCATAAACCCACTATAGGTTCGTTTTATCTTTTCATAAACCCAATAGGGGTTGGATATATCTTTCGAGTCGGTTAGGGGTATTGTAGTTTCCTGATAAGGCCTGATATTTACCACTATTGTGCCGTGACATAAGCTCTATTTAGTGTATATTATATGTGTTTAGAGTATGTCTTAGAGTATTTCGGGTGAAAACCCATTAGCTTTAGTATTTAGATTTCATAAACCCACTAGGGGTTGGTTTTTTCTTTTCATAAACCCACTAAAGGTTCGTTTTATCTTTTCATAAACCCAATAGGGGTTGGATTTATCTTTAGAGTCGGTTAGGGTTTTGAAGTTTCCTGATAAGGCCTGATATTTACCACTATTGTGCCATGATATAAGCTCTATTTAAAGTCTATTATATGTGTTTAGAGTATGTCTTAGAGTATTTCGGGTGAAAACCCATTAGCTTTAGGATTTAGATTTCATAAAACGACTAGGGATTGGTGTTACCTTTTCATAAATCCACTAAGGGTTGGTTTTATCTTTTCATAAACCCAGTAGGGGTTGAATTTATCTATAGAGTTGGTTAGGGTTTTTTTTTGTTTCCTGATAAGGCCTGATATTTACCATTATTGTGCCATGAGATGAGCTTTGTTTTGGTTATATTATATGTGTTTAGAGTATCTCTTAGAGAATTTTGGGTGAAAACCCATTAGCTTTATTATTTAGATTTCATAAACCCACTAGGGGTTGGTTTTATCTTTTCATAAACCCATTAAGAGTTGGTTTTATCTTCTCATAAACCCACTAGGGGTTGGATTTATCTGTACAGTCGGTTAGGGTTTTTGTAGTTTCCTGATAAGGCCTGATATTTACCACTATTGTGCCTTGATATAAGCTCCATTTATGTTCTATAATATGTGTTTAGAGTATATCTTGGAGTATTTCGGGTGAAAACCCATTAGATTTAGGATTTAGATTTCATAAATCCACTAGGGGTTGGTTTTATCTTTTCATAAACCCACTAAGGGTTGGTTTTATCTTTTAATAAACCCATTAGGGGATGGATTTATCTATAGAGTTGGTTAGGTTTGTAGTTTCCTGATAAGGCCTGATATTTACCACTTTTGTGCCATTATATAACCTCTATTTAGGTTCTATTATATGTGTTTAGAGTGTGTCTCAGAGTATTTCGGTTGAAAACCCATTAGCTTTAGGATTTAGATTTCATAAACCCACTAGGGGTTGGTTTTATCTTTTCATAAACCCATTAAGAGTTGGTTTTATCTTCTCATAAACCCACTAGGGGGTAGATTTATCTATAGATTTGGTTAGGCTTTTTGTAGTTTCCTGATAAAGCCTGATATTTACCACTATTGTGCCTTGATATAAGCTCCATTTATGTTCTATTATATGTGTTTAGAGTATCTGTTAGAGTATTTCGGATGAAAACCCATTAGCTTTAAGATTTAGATTTCATAAACCCACTAGGGGTTGGTTTTATCTTTTCAAAAACCCACTAAAGGTTGGTTTTATCTTCTCATAAACCCACTAGGGGTTGGATTTATCTATAGAGTCGGTTAGGGTTTTTTTAGTTTCCTGATAAGGCCTAATATTTACCACTATTGTGCCATGATATATGTTCTATTTATGTTCTATTATACGTGTTTAGATTATGTCTTAGAGTATTTCGGGTGAAAACCTATTAGGTTTAGGATATAGATTTCATAAACCTACTAGGGGTTGGTTTTATCTTTTCATAAACCCACTAAGGGATGGTTATATCTTTTAATAAACCCACTAGGGGTTGGATTTATCAATAGAGTCGGTTAGGGTTTTTGTTGTTTCCTGATAAGGCCTGATATTTACCATTATTATGCCATAATATAAGCTCTATTTAGGCTCTATTATATGTGTGTAGAGTATGTCTTAGAGTATTTCGGGTGAAAACCCATTAGCTTTAGGATTTAGATTTCATAAACCCACTAGGGGCCGGTTTTATCTTTTCATAAACCCACTAAGGGTTGGTTTTATCTTTTCATAAACCCCACTAAGTGTTGGATTTATCTATAGAGTCGGTTAGGGTTTTTGTAGTTTCCTGATAAAGCCTGATATTTTTCCACTATTGTGCCATGATATAAGTTTATTTATGTTCTATTATATGTGTTTAGAGTATGTCTTAGAGTATTTCAGGTGAACACCCATTAGCTTTAGGATTTAGATTTCATAAAACCACTAGTGGTTGGTTTTATATTTTCATAAACCCACTAAGGGTTGGTTTTATCTTTTCATAAACCCCACTAGGTGTTGGATTTACCTATAAAGTCGGTTAGGGTTTTGTATTTTCCTGATAAGGCCTAATATTTACCACTATGGTGCCATGATATATGCTCTATTTAGAATCTATTACAAGTGTTTAAAGTATGTCTTAGAGTATTTCGGGTAAAAACCCATTAGCTTTATGATTTAGATTTCATAAACCCACTAAGGGTTGGATTTATCTGTAGAGTCAGTTAGGGTTTTTGTAGTTTACTGATAAGGCGTAATATTTACCACTATTGTGGCATTATATATGCTCTATTTATGTTCTATTATATGTGTTTTGATTTTGTGTTAGAGTATTTCGGGTGAAAACCTATTAGCTTTAGGATTTAGATTTCATAAACCTACTAGGGGTTGGTTTTATCATTTCATAAACCCACTAAGGGTTGGTTATATTTTTTAATAAACCCACTAGGTGTTGGATTTTTCTATAGAGTTGGTTAGGGTTTTTGTTGTTTCCTGATAAGGCCTGAAATTTACCATTATTGTGCCATGATATAAGCTCTATTTAGGTTCTATTATATGTGTTTAGAGTATGTCTTAGAGTGTTTCGGGTGAAAACACATTAGCTTTAGGATTTAGATTTCATAAACCCAGTAGGGGTTGGTTTTATCTTTTCATAAACCCATTAAGAGTTGGTTTTATCTTCTCATAAACCCACTAGGGGTTGGGTTTATCTATACAGTCGGTTAGGGTTTTTGTAGTTTCCTGATAAGGCCTGATATTTATCACTATTGTGCCTTGATATAAGCTCCATTTATGTTCTATTATATGTGTTTAGAGTATGTCTTGGAGTATTTCGGGTGAAAACCCATTAGATTTAGGATTTAGATTTCATAAATCCACTAGGGGTTGGTTTTATCTTTTCATAAACCCACTAAGGGTTGGTTTTATCTTTTAATAAACCCATTAGGGGATGGATTTATCTATAGAGTTGGTTAGGTTTGTAGTTTCCTGATAAGGCCTGATATTTACCACTATTGTGCCATGATATAACCTCTGTTTAGCTTCTATTATATGTGTTGAGAGTGTGTCTCAGAGTATTTCGGTTGAAAACCCATAAGCTTTGGGATTTAGATTTCATAAACCCACTAGGGGTTGGTTTTATCTTTTCATAAACCCATTAAGAGTTGGTTTTATCTTCTCATAAACCCACTAGGGGTTGGATTTATCTATAGATTCGGTTAGGGTTTTTGTAGTTTCCTGATAAGGCCTGATATTTACCACTATTGTTCCTTGATATAAGCTCCATTTATGTTCTATTATATGTGTTTAGAGTATGTGTTAGAGTATTTCGGATGAAAACCCATTAGCTTTAAGATTTAGATTTCATAAACCCACTAGGGGTTGGTTTTATCTTTTCAAAAACACACTAAGGGTTGGTTTTATCTTCTCATAAACCCATTAGGGGTTGGATTTATCTATAGAGTCGGTTAGGGTTTTTGTAGTTTCCTGATAAGGCCTAATATTTACCACTATTGTGCCATGATATATGTTCTATTTATATTCTATTATACGTGTTTAGATTATGTCTTAGAGTATTTCGGGTGAAAACCTATTAGGTTTAGGATATAGATTTCATAAACCTACTAGGGGTTGGTTTTATCTTTTTATAAACCCACTAAGGGTTGGTTATATCTTTTAATAAACCCACTAGGGGTTGGATTTATCTTTAGAGTCGGTTAGGGTTTTTGTTGTTTCCTGATAAGGCCTAATATTTACCATTATTGTGCCATGATATAAGCTCTATTTAGGTTCTATTATATGTGTATAGAGTATGTCTTAGAGTATTTTGGGTGAAAACCCATTAGCTTTAGGATTTAGATTTCATAAACCCACTAGGGGTTGGTTTTATCTTTTCATAAACCCCACTAGGTGTTGGATTTATCTATAGAGTCGGTTAGGGTTTTTGTAGTTTCCTAATAAGGCCTGATATTTTTCCACTATTGTGCCATGATATAAGTTTATTTATGTTCTATTATATGTGTTTAGAGTATTTCTTAGAGTATTTCAGGTGAACACCCATTAGCTTTAGGATTTAGATTTCATAAAACCACTAGGGGTTGGTTTTATATTTTCATAAACCCACTAAGGGTTGGTTTTATCTTTTCATAAACCCCACTAGGTGTTGGATTTACCTATAAAGTCGGTTAGGGTTTTGTATTTTCCTGATAAGGCCTGATATTTACCACTATTGTGGCATGATATATGCTCTATTTAGAGTCTATTACAAGTGTTTAGAGTATGTCCTAGAGTATTTCGGGTAAAAACCCATTAGCTTTATGATTTAGATTTCATAAACCCACTAAGGGTAGGATTTAACTGTAGAGTCATTTAGGGTTTTTGTAGTTTACTGATAAGGCGTAATATTTACCACTATTGTGGCATTATATATGCTCTATTTATGTTCTATTATATGTGTTTTGATTATGTCTTAGAGTATTTCGGGTGAAAACGTATTAGCTGTAGGATTTAGATTCCATAAACCTACTAGGGGTTGGTTTTATCTTTTCATAAACCCACTAAGGGTTGGTTATATTTTTTAATAAACCCACTAGGTGTTGGATTTTTCTATAGAGTTGGTTAGGGTTTTTGTTGTTTCCTGATAAGGCCTGATATTTACCATTATTATGCCATAATATAAGCTCTATTTAGGTTCTATTATATGTGTTTAGAGTATGTCTTAGAGTATTTCGGGTGAAAACCCATTAGCTTTAGGATTTAGATTTCATAAACCCACTAGGGGTTGGTTTTATCTTTTCATAAACCCACTAAGGGTTGGTTTTATCTTTTCAAAAACCCCACTAGGTGTTGGATTTATCTATAGAGTCGGTTAGGGTTTTTGTAGTTTCCTGATAAAGCCTGATATTTTTCCACTATTGTGCCATGATATAAGCTCCATTTATGTTCTATTATATGTGTTTAGAGTATGTCTTAGAGTATTTCGGGTGAAAACCCATTAGATTTAGGATTTAGATTTCATAAATCCACTAGGGGTTGGTTTTATCTTTTCATAAACCCACTAAGGGTTGGTTTTATCTTTTAATAAACCCATTAGGGGATGGATTTATCTATAGAGTTGGTTAGGTTTGTAGTTTCCTGATAAGGCCTGATATTTACCACTATTGTGCCATGATATAACCTCTGTTTAGCTTCTATTATATGTGTTGAGAGTGTGTCTCAGAGTATTTCGGTTGAAAACCCATAAGCTTTGGGATTTAGATTTCATAAACCCACTAGGGGTTGGTTTTATCTTTTCATAAACCCATTAAGAGTTGGTTTTATCTTCTCATAAACCCACTAGGGGTTGGATTTATCTATAGAGTCGGTTAGGGTTTTTGTAGTTTCCTGATAAGGCCTGATATTTACCACTATTGTTCCTTGATATAAGCTCCATTTATGTTCTATTATATGTGTTTAGAGTATGTGTTAGAGTATTTCGGATGAAAACCCAATAGCTTTAAGATTTAGATTTCATAAACCCACTAGGGGTTGGTTTTATCTTTTCAAAAACCCACTAAGGGTTAGTTTTATCTTCTCATAAACCCATTAGGGGTTGGATTTATCTATAGAGTCGGTTAGGGTTTTTGTAGTTTCCTGATAAGGCCTAATATTTACCACTATTGTGCCATGATATATGTTCTATTTATATTCTATTATACGTGTTTAGATTATGTCTTAGAGTATTTCGGGTGAAAACCTATTAGGTTTAGGATATAGATTTCATAAACCTACTAGGGGTTGGTTTTATCTTTTCATAAACCCACTAAGGGTTGGTTATATCTTGTAATAAACCCACTAGGGGTTGGATTTATCTATAGAGTCGGTTAGGGTTTTTGTTGTTTCCTGATAAGGCCTAATATTTACCATTATTGTGCCATGATATAAGCTCTATTTAGGTTCTATTATATGTGTATAGAGTATGTCTTAGAGTATTTCAGGTGAACACCCATTAGCTTTAGGATTTAGATTTCATAAACCTACTAGGGGTTGGTTTTATCTTTTCATAAACCCACTAAGGATTGGTTATATCTTTTAATAAACCCACTAGGGGTTGGATTTATCTATAGAGTCGGTTAGGGTTTTTGTTGTTTCCTGATAAGGCCTGATATTTACCATTATTGTGCCATGATATAAGCTCTATTTAGGTTCTATTAGATGTGTTTAGAGTATGTGTTAGAGTATTTCGGGTGAAAACCCATTTGCTTTAGGATTTAGATTTCATAAACCCACTAGGGGTTGGTTTTATCTTTTCATAAACCCACTAAGGGTTGGTTTTATCCTGATAAGGCCTGATATTTACCATTATTGTACCATGATATGAGCTCTATTTTTGTTCGATTATATGTGTTTAGAGTATGTGTTAGAGTATTTCGGGTGAAAACCCATTAGCTTTAGGATTTAGATTTCATAAACCCACTAGGGGTTGGTTTTATCTTTTCATAAACCCTTTAAGAATTGGTTTCATCTTCTCATAAACCCACTAGGGGTTGGAATTATCTATAGAGTCGGTTAGGGTTTTTGTAGTTTCCTGATAAGGCCTGATACTTACCACTATTGTTCCTTGATATAAGCTCCATTTATGTTCTATTATATGTGTTTAGAGTATATCTTAGAGTATTTCGGATGAAAACCCATTAGATTTAAGATTTAGATTTCATAAATCCACTAGGGGTTGGTTTTATCTTTTCATAAACCCACTAAGGGTTGGTTTTATCTTTTAGTAAACCCACTAGGGGTTGGATTTATCTATAGAGTTGGTTAGGTTTGTAGTTTCCTGATAAGGCCTAATATTTACCACTATTGTGCCATGATATAAGTTCTATTTAGGTTCTATTATATGTGTTTAGAGTATGTCTTAGAGTATTTCGGGTGAAAACCCATTAGCTTTTGGATTTAGATTTCATAAACCCACTAGGGGTTCGTTTTATCTTTTCATAAACCACTAGGGGTTGGTTTTGTCTTTTCATAAACCCACTAAGGGTTGGTTTTATCTTTTCATAAACCACACTAGGTGTTGGATTTATCTATAGAGTCGATTAAGGTTTTTGTAGTTTCCTGATAAGGCCTGATATTTACCACTATTGTGCCATGATATAAGCTCTATTTATGTTCTATTATATGTTTTTAGAGTATGTCTTAGAGTATTTCGGGTGAAAAGCCATTAGCTTTAGGATTTAGATTTCATAAACCCACTAGGGGTTGGTTTTTTCTTTTTCGTAAACCCACTAAGGGTTGGTTTTATCTTTTCGTAAACCCACTAGGGGTTGGATTTATCTATAGAGTCCGTTAGGGTTTTTCTTGTTTCCTGATAAGGCCTGATATTTACCATTATTGTGCCTTGATATAAGCTCTATTTATGTGCTATTGTATGTGTTTAGAGTATCTCTTAGAGGATTTCGGGTGAAACCCATTAGCTTTAGAATTTAGATTTCATAAACCCACTAGGGTTGGTTTTATCTTTTCATAAACCATTAAAGGTTCGTTTTATCTTTTCATAAACCCAATAGGGGTTGGATTTATCTTTAGAGTCGGTTAGGGGTTTTGTAGTTTCCTGATAAGGCCTGATATTTACCACTATTGTGTCATGATATAAGCTCTATTTAGAGTCTATTATTTGTGTTTAGAGTATGTCTTAGAGTATTTCGGGTGAAAACATTAGCTTTAGGATTTAGATTTCATAAACCCACTAGGGGTTGGATTTAGCTATAGAGTTCGTTAGGGTTTTTGTTGTTTCCTGATAAGGCCTGATATTTACCATTATTGTGCCTTGATATAAGCTCTATTTATGTTCTATTATATGTGTTTAGAGTATGTTTTAGAGTATTTCGGGTGAAAATCCATTAGCTTTAGGATTTAGGTTTCATAAATCCACTATGGGTTGGTTTATCTTTTCATAAACCCACTAAAGGTGCGTTTTATCTTTTCATAAACCCAATAGGGGTTGGATTTATCTTTAGAGTCGGTTACGGGTTTTGTAGTTTCCTGATAAGGCCTAATATTTACCATTATTGTGCCTTGATATAAGCTCTATTTATGTTCTATTATATGTGTTTAGAGTATGTCTTAGAGTATTTCGGGTGAAAACCCATTAGCTTTAGGATTTAGATTTCATAAACCCACTAGGGGTTGGTTTTATCTTTTCGTAAACCCACTAAGGGTTGGTTTTATCTTTTCATAAACCTAATAGGGTTTGGATTTATCTTTAGAGTCGGTTAGGGGTTTTGTAGTTTCCTGATGAGGCCTGATATTTACCACTATTGTGCCATGATATAAGCTCTATTTAGTGTCTATTATATGTGTTTAAACTATGTCTTAGAGTATTTCGGGTGAAAACCATTAGCTTTAGGATTTAGATTTCATAAACCCACTAGGGGTTGGTTTTATCTTTTCATAAACCCACTAAGGGTTGGTTTTATCTTTTCATAAACCCACTAGGGGTTGGATTTATCTATAGAGTCGGTTAGGGTTTTGTAGTTTCCTGATAAGGCCTGATATTTACCACTATTGTGCCTTGATATAAGCTCTATTTAGTGTCTATTATATGTGTTTAGAGTATGTCTTAGAGTATTTCGGGTGAAAATCCATTAGCTTTAGGATTTAGATTTCATAAACCCAATAGGGGTTGGTTTTATCTTTTCATAAACCCACTAGAGGTTCGTTTTATCTTTTCATAAACCCAATAGGGGTTGTATTTATCTTTAGAGTCGGTTAGGGGTTTTGTAGTTTCCTGATAAGGCCTGATATTTACCACTATTGTGCCATGATATAAGCTCTATTTATGTCTATTATATGTGTTTAGAGTATGTCTTAGAGTATTTCGGGTGAAAACCCATTAGCTTTAGGATTTAGATTTCATAAACCCACTAGGGTTGGTTTTATCTTTTCATAAACCCATTAAAGGTTCGTTTTATCTTTCATAAACCCAATAGGGGTTGGATTTATCTTTAGAGTCGGTTAGGGTTTTGTAGTTTCCTGATAAGGCCTGATATTTACCACTATTGTGCCATGATATAAGCTCTATTTAGAGTCTATTATATGTGTTTAGAGTATGTCTTAGAGTATTTCGGGTGAAAACCATTAGCTTTAGGATTTAGATTTCATAAACCCACTAGGGGTTGGTTTTATCTTTTCATAAACCCACTAAGGGTTGGTTTTATCTTTTCATAACCCACTAGGGGTTGGATTTATCTATAGAGTTGGTTAGGGTTTTTGTAGTTTCCTGATAAGGCCTGATATTTACCACTATTGTGCCTTGATATAAGCTCCATTTATGTTCTATTATATGTGTTTAGAGTATGTTTTAGAGTATTTCGGGTGAAAACCCATTAGCTTTAGGATTTAAATTTCATAAATCCACTAGGAGTAGGTTTTATCTTTCAAAAACCCAATAAGGGTTGGTTTTATCTTTTAATAAACCCACTAGGGGTTGGATTTATCTATAGAGTTGGTTAGGTTTGTAGTTTCCTGATAAGGCCAGATATTTACCACTATTGTGCCATGATATAAGCTCTATTTAGAGTCTATTATATGTGTTTAGAGTATGTCTTAGAGTATTTCGGGTGAAAACCCATTAGCTTTAGGATTTAAATTTAATAAACCCACTAAGGGTTGGTTTTATCTTTTCATAAACACACTAAGGGTTGGTTTTATCTTCTCATAAACCCAATAGGGGTTGGATTTATATATAGAGTCAGTTAGGGTTTTTGTAGTTTCCTGACAAAGCCTGTTATCTACCACTATTGTGCCTTGATATAAGCTCTATTTAGTGTCTATATATGTGTTTAAACTATGTCTTAGAGTACTTCGGGTGAAAATCCATTAGCTTTAGGATTTAGATTTCATAATCCCAATAGGGGTTGGTTTTATCTTTTCATAAACCCAATAAAGGTTCGTTTTATCTTTTCATAAACCCAATAGGGGTTGGATTTATCTTTAGAGTCGGTTAGGGGTTTTGTAGTTTCCTGATAAGGCCTGATATTTACCACTATTGTGCCATGATATAAGCTCTATTTATGTTCTATTATATGTGTTTAGAGTATGTCTTAGAGTATTTCGGTGAAAACCCATTAGCTTTAGGATTTAGATTCATAAACCCACTAGGGTTGGTTTTATCATTTCATAAACCCATTAAAGGTTCGTTTTATCTTTTCATAAACCCAATAAGGGTTGAATTTATCTTTAGAGTCGGTTAGGGGTTTTGTAGTTTCCTGATAAGGCCTGATATTTACCACTATTGTGACATGATATAAGCTCTATTTAGAGTCTATTATATGTGTTTAGAGTATGTCTTAGAGTATTTCGGGTGAAAACATTAGCTTTAGGATTTAGATTTCATAAACCCACTAGGGGTTGGTTTTATCGTTTCATAAACCCACCAAGGGTTGGTTTTATCTTCTCATCAACCCACTAGGGGTTCGATTTATCTATAGAGTTGGTTAGGTTTTTTGTAGTTTCCTGATAAGGCCTGATATTTACCACTATTGTGCCTTGATATAAGCTCCATTTATGTTCTATTATATGTGTTTAGAGTATGTCTTAGAGTATTTCGGGTGAAAACCCATTAGCTTTAGGATTTAGATTTCATAAACCCACTAGGAGTAGGTTTTATCTTTTCAAAAACCCACTATGGGTTGGTTTTATCTTTTCATAAACCCACTAGGGGTTGGATTTATCTATAAAGTCGGTTAGGGTTTTGTAGTTTCCTGATAAGGCCTGATATTTACCACTATTGTGCCATGATATAAGCTCTATTTATGTTCTATTATATGTGTTTAGAGTATGTCTTAGAGTATTTCGGGTGAAAACCCATTAGCTTTAGGATTTAGATTTCATAAACCCACTAGGGTTGGTTTTATCTTTTCATAAACACACTAAGGGTTGGTTTTATCTTCTCATAAACCCAATAGGGGTTGGATTTATCTATAGAGTCGGTTAGGGTTTTTGTAGTTTCCTGACAAGGCCTATTATCTACCACTATTGTGCCTTGATATAAGCTCTATTTAGAGTCTATTATTTGTGTTTAGAGTATGTCTTAGAGTATTTCGGGTGAAAACATTAGCTTTAGGATATGGATTTCATAAACCCACTAGGGGTTGGTTTTATCTTTTCATAAACCCGTTAAGGGTTGGTTTCATCTTCTCATAAACCCACTAGGGTTCGATTTATCTATAGAGTCGGTTAGGGTTTTTGTAGTTTCCTGATAAGGCCTGATATTTACCACTATTGTGCCTTGATATAAGCTCCATTTATGTTCTATTATATGTGTTTAGAGTATGTTTTACAGTATTTCGGGTGAAAATCCATTAGCTTTAGGATTTAGATTTCGTAAATTCACTAGGGGTTGGTTTTATCTTTTCAAAAACCCACTAAGGGTTGGTTTTATCTTTTAATAAACTCACTAAGGGTTGAATTTATCTATAGAGTTGGTTAGGTTTTTAGTTTCCTGATAAGGCCTGATATTTACCACTATTGTGCCATGATATAAGCTCTATCTATAGTCTATTATATGTGTTTAGAGTATGTCTTAGAGTATTTCGGGTGAAAACCCATTAGCTTTAGGATTTAGATTTCATAAACCCACTAGGGGTTGGTTTTATCTTTTCATAAACCCACTAAGGGTTGGTTTTATCTTTTCATAAACCCACTAGGGGTTGGATTTATCTATAGAGTCGGTTAGGGTTTTTGTAGTTTCCTGATAAGGCCTGATATTTACCACTATTGTGCCATGATATAAGCTCTATTTATGTTCTATTATATGTGTTTAGAGTATGTCTTAGAGTATTTCGGGTGAAAACCCATTAGCTTTAGGATTTAGATTTCATAAACCCACTAGGGGTTGGTTTTATCTTTTCATAAACCCACTAAGGGTTGGTTTTATCTTTTCATAAACCCACTAGGGGTTGGATTTATCTATAGAGTCGGTTAGGGTTTTGTAGTTTCCTGATAAGGCCTGATATTTACCACTATTGTGCCATGATATAAGCTCTATTTATGTTCTATTATATGTGTTTAGAGTATGTCTTAGAGTATTTCGGGTGAAAACCCATTAGCTTTAGGATTTAGATTTCATAAACCCACTAGGGGTTGGTTTTATCTTTTCATAAACCCACTAAGGGTTGGTTTTATCTTTTCATAAACCCACTAGGGGTTGGATTTATCTATAGAGTCGGTTAGGGTTTTTGTAGTTTCCTGATAAGGCCTGATATTTACCACTATTGTGCCATGATATAAGCTCTATTTAGGTTCTATTATATGTGTTTAGAGTATGTCTTAGAGTATTTCGGGTGAAAACCCATTAGCTTTAGGATTTAGATTTCATAAACCCACTAGGGGTTGGTTTTATCTTTTCATAAACCCACTAAGGGTTGGTTTTATCTTTTCATAAACCCACTAGGGGTTGGATTTATCTATAGAGTCGGTTAGGGTTTTTGTAGTTTCCTGATAAGGCCTGATATTTACCACTATTGTGCCTTGATATAAGCTCTATTTATGTTCTATTATATGTGTTTAGAGTATGTCTTAGAGTATTTCGGGTGAAAACCCATTAGCTTTAGGATTTAGATTTCATAAACCCACTAGGGGTTGGTTTTATCTTTTCATAAACCCACTAAGGGTTGGTTTTATCTTTTCATAAACCCACTAGGGGTTGGATTTATCTATAGAGTCGGTTAGGGTTTTGTAGTTTCCTGATAAGGCCTGATATTTACCACTATTGTGCCATGATATAAGCTCTATTTATGTTCTATTATATGTGTTTAGAGTATGTCTTAGAGTATTTCGGGTGAAAACCCATTAGCTTTAGGATTTAGATTTCATAAACCCACTAGGGGTTGGTTTTATCTTTTCATAAACCCACTAAGGGTTGGTTTTATCTTTTCATAAACCCACTAGGGGTTGGATTTATCTATAGAGTCGGTTAGGGTTTTTGTAGTTTCCTGATAAGGCCTGATATTTACCACTATTGTGCCATGATATAAGCTCTATTTATGTTCTATTATATGTGTTTAGAGTATGTCTTAGAGTATTTCGGGTGAAAACCCATTAGCTTTAGGATTTAGATTTCATAAACCCACTAGGGGTTGGTTTTATCTTTTCATAAACCCACTAAGGGTTGGTTTTATCTTTTCATAAACCCACTAGGGGTTGGATTTATCTATAGAGTCGGTTAGGGTTTTGTAGTTTCCTGATAAGGCCTGATATTTACCACTATTGTGCCATGATATAAGCTCTATTTATGTTCTATTATATGTGTTTAGAGTATGTCTTAGAGTATTTCGGGTGAAAACCCATTAGCTTTAGGATTTAGATTTCATAAACCCACTAGGGGTTGGTTTTATCTTTTCATAAACCCACTAAGGGTTGGTTTTATCTTCTCATAAACCCACTAGGGGTTGGATTTATCTATAGAGTCCGTTAGGGTTTTTGTAGTTTCCTGATAAGGCCTGATATTTACCACTATTGTGCCATGATATAAGCTCTATTTATGTTCTATTATATGTGTTTAGAGTATGGCTTAGAGTATTTCAGGTGAAAACCATTAGCTTTAGGATTTAGATTTCATAAACCCACAGGGGTTGGTTTTATCTTTTCATAAACCCACTAAGGGTTGTTTTTATCTTTTAATAAACCCACTAGGGTTGGATTTATCTATAGAGTCGGTTAGGGTTTGTAGTTTCCTGATAAGGCCTGATATTTACCACTATTGTGCCTGATATAAGCTCTATTTATGTTCTATTATATGTGTTTAGAGTATATCTTAGAGTATTTCGGGTTGAAAACCCATTAGCTTTAGGATTTAATTTCATAAACCCACTAGGGGTTGGTTTATCTTTCATAAACCACTAAGGGTTGGTTTTATCTTTCATAAACCCACTAGGGTTGGATTTATTCTATAGAGTCGGTTAGGGGTTTTGTAGTTTCCTATAAGGCCTGATATTTACCACTATTGTGCCCTGATATAAGCTCTATTTATGTTCTATTATATGTGTTTAGAGTATGTCTTAGAGTATTTCGGGTGAAAACCCATTAGCTTTAGGATTTAGATTTCATAAACCCACTAGGGGTTGGTTTATCTTTTCATAAACCCACTAAGGGTTGGTTTTATCTTTTATAAACCCACTAGGGTTGGATTTATCTATAGAGTCGGTTAGGGTTTTTGTAGTTTCCTGATAAGGCCTGATATGTACCACTATTGTGCCTTCATATAAGCTCCATTTATGTTCTATTATATGTATTAAGAATATGTCTAAGAGTATTTCCGGTGAAAACCCATTAGCTTTAGGATTTAGATTTCATAAACCTACTAGGGTTTTTTTTATCTTTTCATAAACCCACTAAGGGTTGGTTTTATCTTTTCATAAACCCACTAGGGTTGGATTTATATATAGAGTTGGTTAGGTTTGTAGTTTCCTGATAAGGCCTGATATTTGCCACTATTGTGCCACGATATAAGCTCTATTTAGAGTCTATTATATGTGTTTAGAGTATATCTTGGAGTATTTCGGGTGAAAACCAATTAGCTTTAGGATTTAGATTTCATAAACCCACTAAGGGTTGGTTTTATCTTTTCATAAACCCACTAAGGGTTGATTTTATCTTCTCATAAACCCACCAGGGGCTGGATTTATCTATAGAGTCGGTTAGAGTTTTTGTAGTTTCTTGACAATGCCTGTTATCTACCACTATTGTGCCTTGATATAAGCTCTTTTTATGTTCTATTATATGTGTTTAGAGTATTTTTAGAGTATTTCGGGTGAAAACCCATTAGCTTTAGGATTTAGATTTCATAAACCCACTAGGGGTTGGTTTTATCTTTTCATAAACCCACTAAAGGTTGGTTTTATCTTTTCATAAACCCCACTTGGTGTTGGATTTAGCTATAGAGTCCGTTAGGGTTTTTGTTGTTTCCTGATAAGGCCTGATATTTACCATTACTGTGTCTTGATATAAGCTCTATTTATGTTCTATTATATGTGTTTAGAGTATGTCTTAGAGTATTTCGGGTGAAAACGCATTAGCTTTAGGATTTAGATTGCATAAACCCACTAGGGGTTGGTTTTATCTTTTCATAAACCCCCTAAGGATTGGTTTTCTCTTTTCATAAACCCACTAGGGTTGGATTTATCTATAGAGTCGGTTAGGGTTTTGTAGTTTCCTGATAAGGCCTATTATCTATCACTATTGTGCCCTCATATAAGTTCAATTTATGTTCTATTATATGTGTTTAAAGTATGTCTTAGAGTATTTCGGGTGAAAACCCATTAGCTTTAGGATTTAGATTTCATAAACCCCCTAGGGGTTGGTTTATCTTTTCATAAACCCACTAAGGGTTGGTTTTATCTTTTCATAAACCCCCACTAGGTGTTGGATTTATCTATAGAGTCGGTTAGGGTTTTTGTAGTTTCCTGATAAGGCCTGATATTTACCACTATTGTGCCTTGATATAAGCTCTATTTATGTTCTATTATATGTGTTTAGAGTATGTCTTAGAGTAATTTGGGTAAACCCATTAGCTTTAGGATTTAGATTTCATAAACCCACTAAGGATTGGTTTTATCTTTTCATAAACCCACTAAGGATTGGTTTTATCTTTTAATAAACCTAATATGGGTTGGATTAATCTATAGAGTCAGTTAAGGTTTTTGTACTTTCCTAATAAGGCATGATATTTACCACTATTGTGCCATGATATAAGCTCTATTTAGAGTATATTATATGTGTTTAGAGTATGTATTAGAGTATTTCGGGTGTAAACTCCATTAGCTTTAGGATTTAGATTTCATAAACCTACTTAGTATTGGTTTTATCTTTTCATAAACCCACTAAGGTTTGGTTTTATCTTTTCATAAACCTACTATGGGTTCGAATTATCTATAGATTCGGTTAAGGTTTTTGTAGTTTCTTGATAAGGCCTGATATTTACCACTATTGTGCCATGATATAAGCTTTATTTAGGTTCTATTATGTATGTTTAGAGTATGTCTTAGAGTATTTTGGTTGAAAACCCATTAGCTTTATTATTTAGATTTCATTAATCCACTAGGGGTTGGTTTTATCTTATCATAAACCCACTAAAGGTTTGTTATATCTTTTCATAAACCCAATAGGGGTGGGATTTATCTTTAGAGTCGGTTAGGGGTTTTGTAGTTTCCTGATAATGCCTGATCTTTACCACAATTGTGCCATGATATAAGCTCTATTTAGAGTCTATTATATGTATTTAGAGTATGTCTTAGAGTATTTCGGGTGAAAACCCATTAGCTTTAGGATTTAGATTTCATAAGCCCACTAAGTATTGGTTTTATCTTTTCATAAACCCACTAAGGGTTGGTTTTATCTTCTCATAAACCCACTAGGGGTTGGATTTATCTATAGAGTCGGTTATGGTTTTTGTAGTTTCCTGACAAGGCATGTTATCTACTACTGTTGTGACTTGATATAAGCTTTATTTATGTTCTATTATATGTGTTTAGAGTATGTCTTAGAGTATTTTGGGTGAAAACCCATTAGCTTTAGGATTTAGATTTGATAAACCCACTAGGGGTTGGTTTTATCTTTTCATAAACCCACTAAGGGTTGGATTTATCTTTTCATAAACCCCACTAGGTGTTGGATTTAGCTATAGAGTCCGTTAGTGTTTTTGTTGTTTCCTGATAAGGCTTGATATTTACCATTATTATGCCGTGATATAAGATCTATTTATGTTCTTTTATATGTCTTTAGAGTATGTCTTAGAGTATTTCGGGTGACAACCCATTAGCTTTAGGATTTAGATTTCATAAACCCACTTGGGGTTGGTTTTATCTTTTCATAAACCCACTAAGGGTTGGATTTATCTTTTCATAAACCCACTAGGTGTTGGATTTATCTATAGAGTCGGTTAGGGTTTTTGTAGTTTACTGATAAGGCCTAATATTTTCCACTATTGTGCCATGATATATGCTCTATTTATGTTCTATTATATGTGTTTAGAGTATGTCTTAGAGTATTTCGGGTGAAAACCTATTAGCTTTTGGATTTAGCTTTCATAAACCTACTATGAGTTTGTTTATCTTTTCATAAACCCACTAAGTGTTAGTGGGTTGGTTTTATATTTTAATAAACCCACTAGGGGTTGGATTTATCTATAGAGTTGGTTAGGTTTGTAGTTTCCTGATAAGACCTGATATTTACCACTATTGTGCCTTGATATAAGCTCTATTTATGTTCTATTATATGTGTTTAGAGTATGTCTTAGAGTATTTCGAATGAAAACCCATTAGCTTTAGGATTTAGATTTCATAAACCACTAGGGGTTGGTTATATCTTTTCATAAACCCACTATGGGTTGGTTTTATCTTTTCATACACCCCCACTAGGTGTTGGATTTATCTATAGAGTCGGTTAGGGATTTTGTAGTTTACTGATAAGGCCTAATATTTTCCAATATTGTGCCATGATATATCCTCTATTTATGTTCTATTATATGTGTTTAGAGTATGTCTTAGAGTATTTCGGGTGAAAACCCATTACCTTTAGAATTTAGATTTCATAAACCCAATAGGGGTTGGTTTTATCTTTTCATAAACCCACTAAGGGTTGGTTTTATCTTTTCATAAACCCCACTAGGTGTTGGATTTAGCTATTGAGTCTGTTAGGGTTTTTGTTGTTTCCTGATAAGGCCGGATATTTACCATTATTATGCCTTGATATAAGATCTATTTATGTTCTATTATATGTGTTTAGAGTATGTCTTAGAGTATTTCGGGTGAAAACCCATTAGCTTTAGGATTTAGATTTCATAAACCCACTAGGGGTTGGTTTTATCTTTTTATAAACCCACTAAGGATTGGATTTATCTTTTCATAAACCCACTAGGTGTTAGATTTATCTATAGAGTCGGTTAGGGTTTTTGTAGTTTACTGATAAGGCCTAATATTTTCCACTATTGTGCCATGATATATCCTCTATTTATGTTCTATTATATGTGTTTAGAGTATGTCTTAGAGTATTTCGGGTGAAAACCTATTAGCTTTAGGATTTAGCTTTCATAAACCTTCTATGGGTTTGTTTATCTTTTCATAAACCCACTAAGGGTTAGTGGGTTGGTTTTATATTTTAATAAACCCACTAGGGGTTGGATTTATCTATAGAGTTGGTTAGGTTTGTAGTTTCCTGATAAGGCCTGATATTTACCACTATTGTGCCTTGATATAAGCTCTATTTATGTTCTTTTATATGTGTTTAGAGTATGTCTTAGTGTATTTCGAATGAAAACCCATTAGCTTTAGGATTTAGATTTCATAAACCACTAGGGGTTGGTTATATCTTTTCATAAACCCACTATGGGTTGGTTTTATCTTTTCATAAACCCCCACTAGGTGTTGGATTTATCTATAGAGTCTGTTAGGGTTTTTGTAGTTTCCTGATAAGGCCTGATATTTACCACTATTGTAACTTGATATAAGCTCTATTTATGTTCTATTATATGTGTTTAGAGTTTGTCTTAGAGTATTTCGGGTGAAAACCCATTAGCTTTAGGATTTAGATTTCATAAACCCACTAGGGGTTGGTTTTATCTTTTTATAAACCCACTAAGGGTTGGATTTATTTTTTCATAAACCCCACTAGGTGTTGGATTTAGCTATAGAGTCCGTTAGGGTTTTTGTTGTTTCCTGATAAGGCTTGATATTTACCATTATTATGACGTGATATAAGATCTATTTATGTTCTTTTATATGTGTTTAGAGTATGTCTTAGAGTATTTCGGGTGAAAACCCATTAGCTTTAGGATTTAGATTTCATAAACCCACTTGGGGTTGGTTTTATCTTTTCATAAACCCACTAAGGGTTGGTTTTATCTTTTCATAAACCCACTAGGGGTTGGATTTGTCTATAGAGTCGGTTAGGGTTTTTGTAGTTTACTGATAAGGCCTAATAGTTTCCACTATTGTGCCATGATATATGCTCTATTTATGTTCTATTATATGTGTTTAGAGTATGTCTTAGAGTATTTCAGGTGAAAACCTATTAGCTTTAGGATTTAGCTTTCATAAACCTACTAGGGGTTTGTTTATCTTTTCATAAACCCACTAAGGGTTAGTGGGTTGGTTTTATATTTTAATAAACCCACTAGGGGTTGGATTTATCTATAGAGTTGGTTAGGTTTGTAGTTTCCTGATAAGGCCTGATATTTACCACTATTGTGCCTTGATATAAGCTCTATTTATGTTCTATTATATGTGTTTAGAGTATGTCTTCGAGTATTTCGGGTGAAAACCCATTAGCCTTAGGATTTAGATTTCATAAACCTACTAAGGATTGGTTTTATCTTTTCATAAACCCCCTAAGGATTGGTTTTATCTTTTAATAAACCTACTATGGGTTGGATTAATCTATAGAGCCAGTTAAGGTTTTTCTAGTTTCCTCATAAGGCCTGATATTTACCACTATTGTGCCAAGATATAAGCTCTATTTAGGTTCTATTATATGTGTTTAGAGTATTTTGGTTGAAAACCCATTAGCTTTAGGATTTAGATTTCATAAATCCACTAGGTGTTGGTTTTATCTTTTCATAAACCCACTAAAGGTTCGTTTTATCTTTTCATAAACCCAATAGGGGTGGGATTTATCTTTAGAGTCGGTTAGGGGTTTTGTAGTTTCCTGATAAGGCCTGATATTTACCACTATTGTGCCATGATATAAGCTCTATTTATGTCTATTATATGTGTTTAGAGTATGTCTTAGAGTATTTCAGGTGAAAACCCATTAGCTTTAGGATTTAGATTTCATAAACCCACTAGGGGTTGGTTTATCTTTTCATAAACCCACTAAGGGTTGGTTTTATCTTTTCATAAACCCACTAGGTGTTGGATTTATCTATAGAGTCGGTTAGGGTTTTTGTAGTTTCTGATAAGGCCTGATATTTACCACTATTGTGCCATGATATAAGCTCTATTTATGTTCTATTATATGTGTTTAGAGTATGTCTTAGAGTATTTCGGGTGAAAACCCATTAGCTTTAGGATTTAGATTTCATAAACCACTAGGGGTTGGTTATATCTTTTCATAAACCCACTAAGGGTTGGTTTTATCTTTTCATAAACCCCACTAGGGGTTGGATTTATCTATAGAGTCGGTTAGGGTTTTGTAGTTTCCTGATAAGGCCTGATATTTACCACTATTGTGCCTTGATATAAGCTCTATTTATGTTCTATTATATGTGTTTAGAGTATGTCTTAGAGTATTTCGGGTGAAAACCCATTAGCTTTAGGATTTAGATTTCATAAACCCACTAGGGGTTGGTTTTATCTTTTCATAAACCCACTAAGGGTTGGTTTTATCTTTTCATAAACCCACTAGGGTTGGATTTATCTATAGAGTCGGTTAAGGTTTTTGTAGTTTCCTGATAAGGCCTGATATTTACCACTATTGTGCCATGATATAAGCTCTATTTATGTTCTATTATATGTGTTTAGAGTATGTCTTAGAGTATTTCGGGTGAAAACCCATTAGCTTTAGGATTTAGATTTCATAAACCTACTAGGGTTGGTTTTATCTTTTCATAAACCCACTAAGGGTTGGTTTTATCTTTTCATAAACCCACTAGGGGTTGGATTTATCTATAGAGTCGGTTAGGTTTTTGTAGTTTCCTGATAAGGCCTGATATTTACCACTATTGTGCCTTGATATAAGCTCTATTTATGTTCTATTATATGTGTTTAGAGTATGTCTTAGAGTATTTCGGGTGAAAACCCATTAGCTTTAGGATTTAGATTTCATAAACCCACTAGGGGTTGGTTTATCTTTTCATAAACCCACTAAGGGTTGGTTTTATCTTTTCATAAACCCCACTAGGGGTTGGATTTATCTATAGAGTCGGTTAGGGTTTTTGTAGTTTACTGATAAGGCCTAATATTTCCACTATTGTGCCATGATATATGCTCTATTTATGTTCTATTATATGTGTTTAGAGTATGTCTTAGAGTATTTCGGGTGAAAACCTATTAGCTTTAGGATTTAGCTTTCCATAAAACCTACTAGGGGTTTGTTTATCTTTTCATAAACCCACTAAGGTTAGTGGGTTGGTTTTATATTTTAATAAACCCACTAGGGGTTGGATTTATCTATAGAGTTGTTAGGTTTGTAGTTTCCTGATAAGGCCTGATATTTCCATATTGAGCCTTGGATATAAGCCTCTATTTATGTTCTATTATATGTGTTTAGAGTATGTCTTAGAGTATTTTCGGGTGAAAACCTCATTAGCCTTAGGATTTAGATTTCAATAAACCTTACTAAGGATTGGTTTTATCTTTCATAAACCCCTAAGGATTGGTTTTATCTTTTACTAGGTTGGATAATTATAGAGCGTAGGTTTTGTAGTTTACTGTAAGGCTTGTATTCACTAGTTTTATATTTTCATAAACCCACTAAGGGTTGGTTTTATCTTCTCATAAACCAACTAGGGGTTGGATTTATCTATAGAGTCGGTTAGGGTTTTTGTAGTTTCCTGACAAGGCCTGTTATCTACTACTAGTGTGCCCTGATATAAGCTCTATTTATGTTCTATTTTATGTGTTTAGAGTATGTTTTAGAGTATTTCGGGTGAAAACCCATTAGCTTTAGAATTTAAATTTCATAACCCCAATAGGGGTTGGTTTTATCTTTTCATATACCCACTAAGGGTTGGTTTTATCTTTTCATAAACCCCACTAGGTGTTGGATTTAGCTATAGAGTCCGTTAGGGTTTTTGTTGTTTCCTGATAAGCCCTGATATTTACCATTATTATGCCTTGATATAAGATCTATTTATGTTCTATTATATGTGTTTAGAGTATGTCTTAGAGTATTTCGGGTGAAAACCCATTAGCTTTAGGATTTAGATTTCATAAACCCACTAGGGGTTGGTTTTATCTTTTCATAAACCCACTAAGGGTTGGTTTTATCTTTTCATAAATCCACTAGGGGTTGGATTTATCTATAGAGTCGTTTAGGGTTTTTTTAGTTTACTGATAAGGCCTAATATTTAGCACTATTGTGCCATGATATATGCTCTATTTATGTTCTATTATATGTGTTTAGAGTATGTCTTAGAGTATTTCGGGTGAAAACCTATGAGCTTTAGGATTTAGCTTTCATAAACCTACTAGGGGTTTGTTTATCTTTTCATAAACCCACTAGGGGTTGGTTTTATCTTTTAATAAACCCACTATGGGTTGGATTTATCTATAGAGTTAGTTAGGTTTGTAGTTTCATGATAAGACCTGATATTTACCACTATTGTGCCTTGATATAAGCTCTATTTATGTTCTATTATATGTGTTTAGAGTATATCTTAGAGTATTTCGAGTGAAAACCCTTTAGCTTTAGGATTTAGATTTCATAAACCACTAGGGGTTGGTTATATCTTTTCATAAACCCACTAAGGGTTGGTTTTATCTTTTCATAAACCCCCACTAGGTGTTGGATTTCTCTATAGAGTCGGTTAGGGTTTTTGTAGTTTCCTGATAAGGCCTGATATTTACCACTATTGTGCCCTGATATAAGCTCTATTTATGTTCTATTATATGTGTTTAGAGTATGTTTTAGAGTATTTCGGGTGAAAACGCATTAGCTTTAGGATTTAAATTTCATAAACCCACTAGGGGTTGGCTTTATCTTTTCATAAACCCACTAAAGGTTCTTTTTATCTATTGATAAAACCAATAGGGGTTGGATTTAACTTTAGACTCGGCTAGGGGTTTTGTAGTTTCCTGACTGATATTTACCACAATTGTGCCATGATATAAGCTCTATTTTGAGTCTATTATGTGTGTCTAGAGTATGTCGTAGAGTATTTCGGGTGAAAACCCATTACCTTACGTATTTAGATTTCATAAACCCACTAGGGGTTGGTTTTATCATTCATAAACCCACTAAGGGTTGGTTTTATCTTTTAATAAGCCCACTAGGGGTTGTATTTATCTATAGAGTTAGTTAGGTTTGTAGTTTCCTGATAAGGCCTGATATTTACCACTATTGTGCCTTGATATAAGCTCTATTTATGTTCTGTTATATGTGTTTAGAGTATGTCTTAGAGTATTTCGGGTGAAAACCCATTAGCTTTAGGATTTAGATTTCATAAACCCACTAACGTTTGGTTTGATCTTTTCATAAACCCACTAAGGATTGGTTTTATCTTTTAATAAACCTACTATGGGTTGGATTAATCTATAGAGTCGGTTAAGGTTTTTGTAGTTTTTTGATAAGGCCTGATATTTACCACTATTGTGCCATGATATAAGCTCTTTTCGAGTATATTATATGTGTTTAGAGTATGTCTTAGAGTATTTTGCGTGAAAACCCATTAGCACAATAGGGGTTGGTTTTATCTCAATAGTAGTAGGTAACAGGCCTTATCAGGAAACTACAAAAACCCTAACCGACTCTAAAGATAAATCCAACCCCTAGGGGGTTTTATAGAAGATAAAACCAACCCTTAGTGGGTTTATGAAAAGATAAAACCAATACGTAATGGGCTTATGAATTCTAAATCCTAAAGCTAAAGGGTTTTCACCAAAAATACTCTAAGACATACTCTAAACACATATAATATACTCTAAATAGAGCTTATATCATGGCACAATGGTGGTAAATATCAGGCTTTATCAAGAAACTACAAAAACCTTAACCGACTCTATAGATTAATCCAACCCATAGTAGGTTTATTAAAATATAAAACCAATCCTTAGTGGGTTTATGAAAAGATCAAACCAAACGTTAGTGGGTTTATGAAATCTAAATCCTAAAGCTAATGGGTTTTCACCCAAATACTCTAAGACATACTCTTAACACATATAACAGAACATAAATAGAGCTTATATCAAGGCACAATAGTGGTAAATATCAGGCCTTATCAGGAAACTACAAACCTAACCAACTTTATAGATAAATCCAACACCTAGTGGGGTTTATGAAAAGATAAAACCAACCCTTAGTGGGTTTATGAAAAGATATAACCAACCCCTAGTGGTTAATGAAATCTAAATCCTAAAGCTAAAGGGTTTTCACTCGAAATACTCTAAGACATACTCTAAACACGTAATAGAACATAAATAGAGCATATATCATGGCACAATAGTGGTAAATATGAGGCCTATCAGTAAACTACAAAAACCCTAACCGACTCTATAGATAAATCTAACCCCTAGTGGGTTTATGAGAAGATAAAACCAACCCTTAAAGGGTTTATGAAAAGATAAAACCAATACTTAATGGGTTTATGAAATCTAGATAAACAATAGGCCTGAATTTAGATTTCATAAACCCAATAGGGGTTGGTTTTATCTTTTCATAAACCCACTAAGGGTTGGTTTTATCTTTTCATAAACCCCACTAGGCGTTGGATTTAGCTATAGAGTCCGTTAGGGCTTTTGTTGTTTCCTGATAAGGCCTGATATTTACCATTATTATGCCTTGATATAAGATCTATTTATGTTCTATTATATGTGTTTAGAATATGTCTTAGAGTATTTCGGGTGAAAACCCATTAGCTTTAGGATTTAGATTTCATAAACCCACTAGGGGTTGGTTTTATCTTTTCATAAACCCACTAAGGGTTGGTTTTATCTTTTCATAAATCCACTAGGGGTTGGATTTACCTATAGAGTCGTTTAGGGTTTTTTTAGTTTACTGATAAGGCCTAATATTTAGCACCATTGTGCCATGATATATGCTCTATTTATGTTCTATTATATGTGTTTAGAGTATGTCTTAGAGTATTTCGGTTGAAAACCTATGAGCTTTAGGATTTAGCTTTCATAAACCAACTAGGGCTTTGTTTATCTTTTCATAAACCCACTAAGGGTTGGTTTTATCTTTTAATAAACCCACTAAGGGTTGGATTTATCTATAGAGTTAGTTAGGTTTGTAGTTTCCTGATAAGGCCTGATATTTACCACTATTGTGCCTTGATATAAGCTCTATTTATGTTCTATTATATGTGTTTAGAGTATGTCTTAGAGTATTTCGAGTGAAAACCCTTTAGCTTTAGGATTTAGGTTTCATAAACCACTAGGGGTTGGTTATATCTTTTCATAAACCAACTAAGGGTTGGTTTTATCTTTTCATAAACCCCCACTAGGTGTTGGATTTATCTATAAAGTTGGTTAGGTTTGTAGTTTCCTTATAAGGCCTGATATTTACCACTATTGTGCCTTGATATAAGCTCTATTTATGTTTTGTTATATGTGTTTAGAGTATGTCTTAGAGTATTTCGGGTGAAAACCCATTAGCTTTAGGATTTAGATTTCATAAACCCACTAACGTTTGGTTTGATCTTTTCATAAACCCACTAAGGATTGGTTTTAACTTTTAATAAACCTACTATGGGTTGGATTAATCTATAGAGTCGGTTAAGGTTTTTGTAGTTTCTTGATAAGACCTGATATTTACCACTATTGTGCCATGATATAAGCTATTTTTAGAGTATATTATATGTGTTTAGAGTATGTCTTAGAGTATTTTGGGTGAAAAACCCATTAGCTTTAGGATTTAGATTTCATAAACCCATTAAGTATTGGTTTTATCTTTTCATAAACCCACTAAGGGTTGGTTTTATCTTTTAATAAACCCACTAGGGGTTGGATTTATCTATAGAGTTAGTTAGGTTTGTAGTTTCCTGATAAGGCCTGATATTTACCACTATTGTGCCTTGATATAAGCTCTATTTATGTTCTATTATATGTGTTTAGAGTATGTCTTAGAGTATTTCGAGTGAAAACCCTTTAGCTTTAGGATTTAGATTTCATAAACCACTAGGGGTTGGTTATATCTTTTCATAAACCAACTAAGGGTTGGTTTTATCTTTTCATAAACCCCCACTAGGTGTTGGATTTATCTATAAAGTTGGTTAGGTTTGTAGTTTTCTTATAAGGCCTGATATTTACCACTATTGTGCCTTGATATAAGCTCTATTTATGTTCTGTTATATGTGTTTAGAGTATGTCTTAGAGTATTTCGGGTGGGTTTATGAAATCTAAATCCTAAAGCTAATGGGTTTTAACTTTTAATAAACCTACTATGGGTTGGATTAATCTATAGAGTCGGTTAAGGTTTTTGTAGTTTCTTGATAAGGCCTGATATTTACCACTATTGTGCCATGATATAAACTATTTTTAGAGTATATTATATGTGTTTAGAGTATGTCTTAGAGTATTTCGGGTGAAAACCCATTAACTTTAGGATTTAGATTTCATAAACCCACTGGGGGTTGGTTTTATATTTTCATAAACCCACTAAGGGTTGGTTTTATCTTCTCATAAACCAACTAGGGGTTGGATTTATCTATAGAGTCGGTTAGGGTTTTTGTAGTTTCCTGACAAGGCCTGTTATCTACTACTAGTGTGCCCTGATATAAGCTCTATTTATGTTCTATTTTATGTGTTTAGAGTATGTTTTAGAGTATTTCGGGTGAAAACCCATTAGCTTTAGAATTTAAATTTCATAACCCCAATAGGGGTTGGTTTTATCTTTTCATATACCCACTAAGGGTTGGTTTTATCTTTTCATAAACCCCACTAGGTGTTGGATTTAGCTATAGAGTCCGTTAGGGTTTTTGTTGTTTCCTGATAAGCCCTGATATTTACCATTATTATGCCTTGATATAAGATCTATTTATGTTCTATTATATGTGTTTAGAGTATGTCTTAGAGTATTTCGGGTGAAAACCCATTAGCTTTAGGATTTAGATTTCATAAACCGACTAGGGGTTGGTTTTATCTTTTCATAAACCCACTAAGGGTTGGTTTTATCTTTTATAAATCCACTAGGGGTTGGATTTATCAATAGAGTCGTTTAGGGTTTTTGTAGTTTACTGATAAGGCCTAATATTTACCACTATTGTGCCATGATTTATGCTCTATTTATGTTCTATTATATGTGTTTAGAGTATGTCTTAGAGTATTTCGGGTGAAAACCTATGAGGTTTAGGATTTAGCTTTCATAAACCTACTAGGGGTTTGTTTATCTTTTCATAAACCCACTAAGGGTTGGTTTTATCTTTTAATAAACCCACTAGGGGTTGGATTTATCTATAGAGTTAGTTAGGTTTGTAGTTTCCTGATAAGGTCTGATATTTACCACTACTGTGCCTTGATATAAGCTCTATTTATGTTCTATTATATGTGTTTAGAGTATGTCTTAGAGTATTTCGAGTGAAAACCCTTTAGCTTTAGGATTTAGATTTCATAAACCACTTGGGGTTGGTTATATCTTTTCATAAACCCACTAAGGGTTGGTTTTATCTTTTCATAAACCCCCACTAGGTGTTGGATTTATCTATAAAGTTGGTTAGGTTTGTAGTTTCCTGATAAGGCCTGATATTTACCACTATTGTGCCTTGATATAAGCTCTATTTATGTTCTGTTATATGTGTTTAGAGTATGTCTTAGAGTATTTCGGGTTAAAACCCATTAGCTTTAGGATTTAGATTTCATAAACCCACTAACATTTGGTTTGATCTTCTCATAAACCCACTAAGGATTGGTTTTATCTTTTAATAAACCTACTATGGGTTGGATTAATCTATAGAGTCGGTTAAGGTTTTTGTAGTTTCTTGATAAGGCCTGATATTTACCACTATTGTGCCATGATATAAGCTCTATTTAGAGTATATATATGTGTTTAGAGTATGTCTTAGAGTATTTTTGGTGAAAACCCTTTAGCTTTAGGATTTAGATTTCATAAGCCCATTACGTATTGGTTTTATCTTTTCATAAACCCACTAAGGGTTGGTTTTATCTTCTCATAAACCCCCAAGGGGTTGGATTTATCTATAGAGTCGGTTAGGGTTTTTGTAGTTTCCTGATAAGGCCTGTTATCTACTACTATTGAGACCTGATATAAGCTCTATTTATGTTCTATTTTATGTGTTTAGAATATGTTTTAAAGTATTTCGGGTGAAAACCCATTAGGTTTAGAATTTAGATTTCACAAACCCAATAGGGGTTGGTTTTATCTTTTCATAAACCCACTAAGGGTTGGTTTTATCTTTTCATGAACCCCACTAGGTGTTGGATTTAGCTATAGAGTCCGTTAGGGCTTTTGTTGTTTCCTGATAAGGCCTGATATTTACCATTATTATGCCTTGATATAAGATCTATTTATGTTCTATTATATGTGTTTAGAGTATGTCTTAGAGTATTTCGGGTGAAAACCCATTAGCTTTAGGATTTAGATTTCATAAACCCACTAGGGGTTGGTTTTATCTTTTCATAAACCCACTAAGGGTTGGTTTTATCTTTTCATAAATCCACTAGGGGTTGGATTTATCTATAGAGTCGTTTAGGGTTTTTTTAGTTTACTGATAAGGCCTAATATTTAGCACTATTGTGCCATGATATATGCTCTATTTATGTTCTATTATATGTGTTTAGAGTATGTCTTAGAGTATTTCGGGTGAAAACCTATGAGCTTTAGGATTTAGCTTTCATAAACCTACTAGGGGTTTGTTTATCTTTTCATAAACCCACTAGGGGTTGGTTTTATCTTTTAATAAACCCACTATGGGTTGGATTTATCTATAGAGTTAGTTAGGTTTGTAGTTTCATGATAAGACCTGATATTTACCACTATTGTGCCTTGATATAAGCTCTATTTATGTTCTATTATATGTGTTTAGAGTATATCTTAGAGTATTTCGAGTGAAAACCCTTTAGCTTTAGGATTTAGATTTCATAAACCACTATGGGTTGGTTATATCTTTTCATAAACCCACTAAGGGTTGGTTTTATCTTTTCATAAACCCCCACTAGGTGTTGGATTTCTCTATAGAGTCGGTTAGGGTTTTTGTAGTTTCCTGATAAGGCCTGATATTTACCACTATTGTGCCCTGATATAAGCTCTATTTATATTCTATTATATGTGTTTAGAGTATGTTTTAGAGTATTTCGGGTGAAAACGCATTAGCTTTAGGATTTAAATTTCATAAAACCCACTAGGGGTTGGCTTTATCTTTTCATAAACCCACTAAAGGGTTCTTTTTATCTATTGATAAAACCAATAGGGGTTGGATTTAACTTTAGACTCGGCTAGGGGTTTTGTAGTTTCCTGACTGATATTTACCACAATTGTGCCATGATATAAGCTCTATTTTGAGTCTATTATGTGTGTCTTAGAGTATGTCGTAGAGTATTTCGGGTGAAAACCCATTACCTTACGTATTTAGATTTCATAAACCCACTAGGGGTTGGTTTTATCATTCATAAACCCACTAAGGGTTGGTTTTATCTTTTAATAAGCCCACTAGGGGTTGTATTTATCTATAGAGTTAGTTAGGTTTTGTAGTTTCCTGATAAGGCCTGATATTTACCACTATTGTGCCTTGAT